>RCUC01121495.1:0-74815 GCA_003697995.1 Taxidea taxus jeffersonii | reverse complement strand
CCCCCCCAAGACCGTGGCTCACAGACGTGCACTGGGCTCACCTCTCCACGTCGTTCTCCCTGTTTAAGATCTCCATGTAGCTGTCCTTCAGCCGCAGGTACGTGAAGCCCAGCCTGTGAGAAGGAGGCAGGTCAGAGCTGAACTGCCAGCTCGGACGCTTCTCCACACGCCAAGTCTGGGGAAGCCTCCTCGTCAGAAAGCAGCACTTCTGCTAAGACAGAGGCTGCGGACGGGGCTGCAGGCTAAGGAAACGAAACCAGTCGTCTGTTCACCGTCTCGAGACGCGCTCCGAGAGCCAACGGAACTGCTGGCCGACTCTGCCCTCGGACTGGTAAGCACCAGTGGGTTCCAGGACAAGGGCGGGTGTGGGAACTGACCCGTCTACAGGGGCCACTTCTGGCTTCCTGAGCAGTGGGGCTGTTTAGCCACACGGCCACGTCACACTTAAGGATCCTGAGAGACTGTCAGTCTCTGGGACGACCCTTTCATCTTCCCAAAGAGGGGCCGTGATCCAGGGCCAGCAGTCACCCGCAGGCGTCCGTGGAGCGGGGACCCCGTCCTCCACCAGCACAACCGAGTGCTGCGCACACACCAGGTGCCACGGTGCAGACACAACAGGGCGTGGCTTCTGGACGCCAGGAGCCCAGAGGCGGGGACGTGGCCACAGCGGTGCAAGGGGGCCACGGACCGCGGGGAAGGGTGTCCACTCGCCCCAGCACGAGCTGGCAGCCTTCCCGGGGGGAGCGCGCCGTGCCTGGCAGGAACGGCCCGTCCTAACTTCTGACACACGGCGCACTTCGAGCGCTCGTTAGGACGGACCGGGAAGACTTGCCGCAGAGTGCGGGGACACTGCTCACACCTTTGTCAGAAGATAGGGGAGCCTCCACTGAAGGCACGAGGAGGAGAACCCACAGCCAGGGATTTACTCGGAACACACGTGAGCCACGAATGGAACGCGCACTCGGAACGCCAGTCCCGAGAACGCCAGCTGGCCTGAAACGAGCGCCGCGCACGCCAGACACACGCTGGTGCAGACGAGGCACCGAAACACCGGCCAGGCCAGAACACCGAACGCCGTCAGCGAGATGCAGAGCCGACCAGACGTCACCGCGGGGAGGACGGCAGAGCCCCGAACAGGGGACACCCAGACGCAATTAGGGGAGGGAGTGCAGCTGAACAGTGACAAAGTCCGGCAGCGGAGATGGCTGCTGGTCGCACGGGTGTGGGCCGCGTGCGCAGGGACCTGTCCGCCAGCACCGGAGCTCCGCCGGCCCGGCCACCCCGCAGCAAGCCTCCTGGCACAGCAGCGGCCTCCGCACACTCCAGGACGAGCCCCGCCTGCCAGACCCGCCCAGAGACGTACCTCTGGACACCCTCCACGAGGGCCACCTCGTCGGGAGAAGACGAGATGTACACACAGGACTTCCCCCCGTCTGGCGACTTCCTGGGTCCATCCACGTCGTCGTCGTCCTTTACCTGGATGGTATGGCATAGACACAGGGCCCGGAAAAACAGCTCCTCTCGCTCCTGTGAAAGGACAGCACGACCCCCACAGGTCTACGCCCCGTCGGCGAGGCGTGACAGAGACTACGCTGGAGCGGACGACAAGGCAGCACGTGCCACTGCTGGGGGGCAGGCGCCAGGAGCGAGCCGCATCTCTGGGGCCCATGGGGAGAAGAGGAAGTATGATTTCTCGCCGTCCTCCAGCGCTTCTGAGTAAGGGAGGTGAGGACACTGCTCAGGGTCAGAGGAGGTGAACTCAGCATCCGGAGCCGGAATGCCCTGGGGGATCTTGCCAAGGGCCCTGCGGTGTGGCCGAGGCCCAGGTATGCCACAGACCATGGGGCTCCCTCCGAGACACTCTGCCGTGCGGGGTGGTCTCCATGTGGAAACCGAGGCAGACGTGACCGGGGGTACGTTGCACTCGGTCGCCAGAGGCTGTCACTGCACCGCCCGCTAAGGCGAGCTGTCCTCAGCCTCCAGGGGGCCCTGCACAGGGCTCTGCGGCCACAAAGTCTCAGGAATGGTCTCCTCCCTGAGGGTTCACAGAACCTCCCGGAAATATGGACGTCTGGAACCACAGCACTTGGCTGGCGTGTCCATGCATGGGCACATGTCTCCGTGCATGTGTGTGCACACACGTGGCATGTGTACACATGTGGAAGATGTGTGCATGTGTGTCTCTATGAAATACACGAGTGGGGCACGACTGTGTATGTGTGCGTGCACGTGTGAGCATGCATGCGTGTGCCTCGGTGCGTACACGTGCTCGAGCCTCAGTGTGCACACGCGTGTGAGCACAGACATGTGGTCTACACAGCCACTTGGCTCTCAGCCCACCACGTGCCCTGCCTTCCCTGTGTTACAGCAGCTTCTGGCACAGCCGTGACTGCGGACTCATGGCAGGAAAGGGTGGCGTCCCACATTCCTGATGGAGGCCGCGAGGGATCCAGGGACACAGGGCGGTGCCAGTCGGCCTTGTGCTCGGGGACCTGAGGCGGCGCAGCAGGGACGGCCTCCAGAGAACACAGGTGCAGGGGGCGTGCCCACCTACCCTGGTGCCAGCACCCGGCGAGGAGTCGATCATGTCGATGCCGGCGGCCCCGGGGAGCACCTGCCCGTTGCAGACGGCGTGCGGCACGTACACGTGGCCCTCGATGCAGCACTCCTTGAACTCCATGTTGTTCTCTGTGAGCGTGCCGGTCTTGTCCGTGAAGATGTACTCGACCTGCGGACACACGGAGCCGCTGTGTGGGCTGGCGGGGCTGCGACCTTCTCAGGGAGGAAGGGGCCACCGCGGACTCAGGCCCTGGCGCAGCCTCGCTTCCTGACGCCACATTCCCTGCAGGACGGGGCCTCTCCCGACAGCCCCCCACACCGCCCGGGAGACTGCATGTGGCCACGGGCGCAACGGCCCCGACCCAGCCGTGCAGGACGGGCAAGCGAGGCCTTCCCGCTCCCCAGAAGACAGGGTTTCTCTGTTCTCTCTCGGAAAGACAGGCTTGGGAAGGGGGTCTTGAATCTTCTCTAGCGAGAAAATCAAGGATGCAGGAGGGACGGGCCCACACTTACTCTGCAAGGTCTGGGAGGTCACAGGCCACAGTACCACTGAGGACACAGAAGCCAGAACCCCAGCAAAAGGGCAGAACAGATTTCCGATGGAAAACGATATCCAGCGTTAAGCCCTCCACTCAGATCCATTCCGGTTACGTGTTCATCAGGAATTACAGAATTCCAGATGACGGCACGGCGTGGGATGTCCCCGCGGGCTGAGACGTGCCCACTGCCCCGATACACGCAGGAAGCAGCGTGTGAGGGGCATAAAGTGCAGGAAGGCAGCACGGAGAAGACACAGTAACACGTGGCCAAGTGTTTCACCGTCTGTCTTCCTCGCGTGGTGTCTACAAAACGTTCTCTTCTGTCTTGACCCCTCCACCAAAAATGCCTTTTCCCTTTGTGCCCGGTTCTACAAGTCAGCTGCGAGGGCACGGCCGATGATGCCTGCCGCCCAGATGCCGCGGGCCCCTCCCTGTGCTCCGGACAGCGGGGAGCAGGAAGGCAGCCCGCGTGCGACGGTCCCCAGCAGAGTGGCGGTGTGGCCCAAAGTCACCGACCCCTTCTTCGGAGGAGCGACAATGATAATGAGCGTCTTGGGAAGCCCTGTCTTCTAATCTCTTTGAAGATTTTACTTATTTATTTGAGAGCGAGCGAAGAGCACAGCGAGGGGCAGAGCAAGAAGCAGCTCCCCACTGAGCAGGGAGCCCGACATGGGGCTCGATCCCAGGACCCTGAGATCCTGACCTGAGCCGAAGGCAGATGCTTCACTGACTGCACCCCCCGGGCGTCCCCGGAGGCCCCATCCTCTGAAACAACTGTCCGCAACCCTCACACGATAATTTCCGGATAAATTCCTGTATCGAGCACCACTCCACACTTCTCGTCACAGAAGTTACGATGTTATAACGTCGTGGCACACACGGCAGGGACCGTGTACACACACGTGACACACGCAGACCTAAAGCTATTCTGGCACCAGATGGCCGAGTCAGGGTTTCCGTGCGCCAGTCTGGGACCAGACCCCAGCCTGCGGCCGCGGCACCACAATCACCCGAAAACCCGGCTCATCCGTAAGCACATGACCTCTTGGGAACAAGTACCTGGGACCCAGCAGGGTGAAGGCAGTGGGTCCCCAGCTGAGTCTCCGCGAACATACACAGAAGGCCTCAGGGGCCTCGCGGGGGCAGAGCTCGGCGGCCACAGCCTGACACGGCCCTATTGGCGGGCGCCCGGGGGCTGCAGTCGGTTAAGCATCTCATTCTCGATATCACCTCTGGTCGTGCCCTCAAGGTTGTGAGGTCGGGCCCCACGTCGGGCTCCGTGTGCTCAGCGAGGCATCTGCTGGGGATTCTCTCCCTCTGCCCCTCACCGCCACGCGCACACTCTCTCAAGTAAAATCTTTGAAACGGCCTGTTTGCAAAACTACTCCCCCAAATTTCTTACTTTGTTTTTTAATGTTCAAAAATGAGTGAACTACTGTTTACCAAATGCTCTTCCCTGCAACCTAGAGGCAGAGAAGTCAGGCCAGGGGATGGGCCTTTCCAGAGCTGTGTCCCGAGGAGGAAGGAGCTGCGGTCTGGGTCTCGCAGGCGTGCACGGGCTCTGCCCCGATCCAGGCAGCCCTGGGTGGCCCTCCCGCCCCCGTGGTGGCTGCGGCACACACCATGACAGGCACGTGGCCCCGACGCCAAATTCAGCACGGTGCCCTGGCGGGACGGGCGTATGGAGCCGCGGCCCCTGTGCAGATCAAGACGCTCCAGTGCCGAGAGCTCGGCCGCCACCGTCGGCAAACAGCGGGGCTGTGGGTTGGAGTCTGAAGCCTGCGACACGCCATGCCATGAAGTCCCCCTTGACCCATCTTTAAATCGAGGAAAACGGCTCACTCTGAGCTCACGGGAGGAAAGCAGGTGTAAGAGCTGAGTGCAACGCCGGCAGGGTAGGGACTCCCTGAACTTACAGCATTAACCCAGGCCCCGGGGGAGGGCCCAGCAACCGGCTAAGGGGACTAACTGTGCAGAAATCGTACGCCGCAGACACCATCAGCTGCCACGTAGAGCGTAAAAAGCCAACGTCACGCTGTGTTCCGGGAGATGCGTCTCTGGGAATGACTTAAAGGGGAAGCCTTTCCCCCGGACCACGCGACCCTGTGCCGAGATCACGCAGGGTCCGGGTGCCTGGGGACAGCACGCAGAGGGACGCGATGGCCCGCAAATCGGGGGAGGGGGCAGCGGGTACTGACCTGTCCTAATTCTTCATTTAAATCCGACGTGTTGACCAGAGGCCCTTCCCCCGTGTCCTCGTCAAACATCTCTTCGTCCCAGGTGATGAAGTAGGAGCCCAGGAACTTCTGCATCTCCACCGTGACGTACATGGACACGGGGATGATGTAGTTGAAGAGGACCATGAAGGCCAGGAAGTCCGTGAGCGCCCTGAGGAACTGAGAGAGCGCCGCGTGAGGCCCGCGCCCCCCTCGCCGGCTGCCCCGGTGCCGCCGATGAACGCAGCCACGACTGAGGACGGGACCCCGCGCTGGGGGCTCACGCTGCTGCCCTCGGGAGTTGACCGCGGCAGCGACCCCTGTCCGGACCGTCCCCTCAAGCACCCAAGTGCGACAGGGGCCAGCGGTGTCTGCGGCAGGGAGGCGATGGGTACGCCTTCTGGGTCTCCATTAGGGAGACGTCAGTCGCGACCAGGCGCTCGCCGGCCGCGTTCTCGTGACAGCGGCCCACAGGGCGTCTCTGATCACTGCCGAGGGGCCGCGCTCCGTACCAGGTTCCTCTGTCTCTCTGACTCGGTTTTCTGGTTATACCACGGCTCGTCTCGGAACGGCTCGCTCTGCCACACGTACTTGAGGACGGTGTTTATCAGCGCTTTGCTGATCAGAATGCAGAGGTAGACGATGAGGAACACGTTCATGGATCTAAAACACAGAACAGCAGCGACACTCGGTGACCGCTGGCTGACGAGCCTTTGTCACACGTCAGGACAACGGGGCCACGAAGACAAGGAGCCCCCCGCCGGCACAGTGAGAATGAGAACAGAAGCCCGCACTCGCTGGCGTCCCTCCCATGACCACAGGTGTGTGACCCCGGGGCCACAGGAAAGTTCTGAAAACAGGAGAGAGCGGTGCTCGCGGCCACGCTGTGGACTGCGTGGCCTGGGGGTCTAAGATCAGGACCTCCGGAAGTTAAGTCTTCTGCCACTAACTGTCAACCAGGAGGTGACAAATTGAGAGATTACCACCAGGGAAGGAGGCAGGGAGATGCCCTCTCACCTGGAAAAACACAGAAACCCTGCCCAGTGCCTCAGTGAAGAAGGCTTACTCCCCGCATCTGTTTCTGGAAGCTGTTCGTCCGTGCAGTCGCCGGAAACAAAGCATTCTTGCTGCCTGAGAGCCAAACCTCCATTTTCACATCGGGACGGCCGCCCATGGACAGAAAGACCCAGGGTCACCTTGCCGAGGCCAGGCAAAGACCCCCTCACGGTCCTCCCAGAGGTCCCAGGTCCCACACGGCTCCGTATTAAGTAGTTATAGTCGGGGCACCTGGGTGGCTCAATCATTAAGCGTCTGCCTTCGGCTCAGGTCATGATCCTAGGGTCCCCGGATCGAGCCCCACGTCTGGCTTCCTACTTGGCGGGAAGCCTGCTTCTCCCTCTCTCACTCCCCCTGCTTGTGTTCCTTCTCTCACTGTGTCTCTCTCTGTCAGATAAATAAATAAAATCTTAATAAATAAATAAGTAAATAGTTATAAACACTTTCAGGCAGGAATCCACATGCACAAAGGCAAAAAAGACAAAATTCTGGGCCGTGTTGTCTCAGGACTGTAACTCTATACTTGGCTTATCATCGTCAGGGTTTCACCGTTTCAGGAAAAGAGCACTGTTTGCTCTGCTCACGCTGTCCTTGGGAAACAGTGCAAAGCTGGAACTGACCCGACTCTGATGCTTTCACGCATCGGCGAGAGGAGTGGCCAGGAGTTCAGCGTCCACACGAGGGGCCTGCAGATGTGGGCTGAAGGTGTGGGGTCACTGTGTCCCCACAGAACACGACTGTCTACCTAAATACCCCACTACCGGCGCCCTAGAGACCAGGACGGAATCACTAACGAAGCCAAAGGGAAAGGCTGTGGCGCCTCGGGGGGCGCATGACGGTTTCGGGTCGTGGGGCTCTGCGCCCTGAGACTCACTTCTCTACAGCAGATCGTTTCTGGGATTTCGACTGGTAATTTAACGCCATCTTGGTTTCCATGCCCGTGTAAATAGCAACACCTGGAAGGCAGAAGAGTCGGCGTCAGAGCACCGGGCACGGCAGCGGCAGGACTGACCGCGCACTAACCGCACCGCGCGCCTCTCAGACACAGCAGCCGCTCAGGACTCCTGGGACTAAAGAAGCACTTTCCGTTCCTGCAGAGATGGATCTCTACTTTCTCTCGAAGGTCAGACTGTACCATGCTGGGTTTTCTGACACGAGCGCATTTTTAAGTTTCCTCCATTAAAAAAGAAAACACCCCTCAGAGCAGGGGGGGAACCGCGGAGAAGCGCAGCCGTTGGCGGAAACCTGCAGAACGGCGTCGTGTGAGTTCTCTCAGGGACGTAAACTTATGTTTCTGAGTCAGAAGCCACAGATGCTCAGTACGCAAGGAACCGTCCGACACCACGGCCTCGCGGGCGGGGGCCATGCGCCGGGACGGGCCGCCACGGAGCCACGCCACGGAGCCCGCCGCACGACGCCTGCTGCATTTTACCTGCCCTGAGTTTTCGACGCTGTTGGTGACGACTCGCGGAGACACTCACCAAAGATCTTCTCGGTGTTCTTCAGCGTGGCTCCTCTGAGAAGCAGGTTCTCTGACCCCAGGGGCCTGCAAAGACAGGAGGACCAGAGTGGGGCCGGGGCAGACAGAAGGTGCTCCAGGGTGGGAAATCGAGGCCTGGGCCTAACAGACTTGGTTTCAAGAGGAAATCATTTAAGCGTGGAGTGGCTTATATTCAGATCACGGAGGCCGGCCTCATCAGAAATGCGGGCTCGAGCCCACCCACACAGACGGATGGGCCCCGAGTCTCCGAGAAGGCTCGAGAGGCTTCAGCTGTTCCCACCACATCCTCGGGGAGACTCCACGAGTCGGCGGGATCCGGTCGTCCTTTCTAACACGGGAACACCGTGCCCTCCCCCGTGGCTGTCCAGCCCACAAGGACTCTGTGCACAGGCAGCCCCCAAATCTGGACGCTCCCCTGCCCGGTACCTCGGCAGGAAACAACCAAGGAAGTTAGGATCAGTCACGAAGAACACGCCAGCCCCAAGCGCGTAAGACTCGGCAGTGAGCAACAGACCACGTCTCTGTCACAGGGGGTTCATGCTCCCCCGGTCCCCCCACCCCGTTTCCTCACTGCTCATTTCCCAAGAGCAGACTAAAGGAGGAAGCAGAACACAGCTCTGCAGACGCTGGTGCCGCCAGCGTTCCACGGGCTGCGTCTGCGGCGTGCAGGGACGTGTGCTCTCGACTCCCGTGCCTCAGTGCGTGGGGCCGATGGAGCGCCACAGACTCGGGCACATTGTCGAGTTAGCCGATGCGGCTCGGGGCCACCTCCCCGAGGACGAGGGCGGGAGACTGCTGCCTGGGGGACACCTGACCAGACGCGTCGGCCCAGGGAGGCTCCATGGTCCCGGCCCTTGTGCTGGACCTGACCCAGGCCGCTCCCAGGGCCGCACACGCCCTGCTGGGTCCCCTTCGAGGACCGTCAGCCACTGCGAGTGGCGAGCTCACGGTGCCTGTGGACCGTCGCACGGAAACAAACGGCCCTTTATCAAGTGTGTCTGGGAAGTCAAACACAGTTTACTTTAAGAAGTATCCTGCTTCTGGTTTGGACAGGACTGCGAGGGCACGAGGCTCTGGGAGATACAAGTCACGCCTTTCCCCCCATGAATTTATGAGCGCCTGCGACACCCAAATGGTAAAAGTCGGCGGAACAGTGAACGTCCTTAAAGAGCAAAACAAGAACTAACGGGACGCCTGGGTGGCTCAGTTGGTTGAGCAGCTGCCTTCGGCTCAGGTCGTGATCCCAGCGTCCTGGGATCGAGTCCCAGATCGGGCTCCTTGCTTGGCAGGGAGCCTGCTTCTCCCTCTGCCTCCGCCTGCCTCTCTGTCTGCCTGTGCTCACTCCTGCGCTCTATCTGACAAATAAATAAATTAAAAAACAAAAACAAAAACCAAGAACTAACACCTGCACGTGAGCTGTTAGTCACGACCTTCCCAAGCGTTAAACTTCGTCCGAACGTGAGGCAGGGGGAGCTGCAAGTTTACTCCTTCTGATTCATCCCGGCGACGCGAATAAATCCCAAGCTTTCCAATCCTTTCTAATCCCAATAAATCCCGATCCTCCCAACAGTGTTTCTCACGAGACACACAAATGCGGGTTGTGGGGCGCCTGGGTGGCTCAGTGGATTAAGCCTCTGCCTTCGGCTCAGGTCATGATCTCAGGGTCCTGGGATCGAGCCCCACATCGGGCTCTCTGCTCAGCGGGGAGCCTGCTTCCTCCTCTCTCTGTCTGCCTCTCTGCCTACTTGTGATCTCTGTCTGTCGAATAAATAAGTAAAATCTTAAAAAAAAAAAAAAAAGAAACGCGGGTTGTTTCTGCACAGACGCTAGGAGAGTCCTACAGACTAGCGTCTGTTTTGGGACGACCACAGCCCCTCGGAGGCACCGCGAACGTGCGGACGGACAATGGCTGTGACTCAGGATGCGCTCAAACCATTTCTGTGACACAATTTCAAGAGGGGTCCCGGGATCTCACAGTTATTACCATCAATTTCCCACTGAGATGATTCCTACTTCTGGGCAACTCTTCTCCTCGACACACAAGGTCACACCAGGACGCTGACAATCTGGAGGCCGCGTAAGTGGACAGAAAAACGTTTCTCCCACGCGGGAGAGGCAGGGCTTACAGAAAAGGTCGGCTCCAGATCCTACTCCAAGCCGACTTCCTACACTGTCCACCTTCGTTACCTCGACAGCCAGGACCCGCTAGACCCGGACACAATGCACAGACGACATCCCCGCAGGACAGCCAGCGCCGATGAGAGCCGGCAGGTCCCGGGTACTGCCACCTGGTGGGTTCGGGTCCTCGTCCACAACCCGCGGGTGTGACTGATCCCAAACTGCTACGATGAAGCAGGTGACCACACGCACCTCCCACCTACAGGGTCCCCAGATGAGACCCACCCCCTTAAATCCAGACAAAATCTGGGGCCAAAATGGCGTCCCTCAAGGATCTCAAGGAGACACGGCCTCAGGGCAGCAACGGCCCAGCTTTATGGTGGAAGACACACTGGTCTGTAGAGATGCAAGGGCCCCTCAGGGGTCGTGCCTCGCAGTCAGACGGGCTCCTAACACCGTGAGACTACATTCCCGAGAGTGCCGTCAGCCGCTGGCATGGAGGGCGACACTCCCAACAGAGACCAGAGAAGACTGCGGGACCCGGACCTTTAGAAAGGCAGAATTCTGCTTCCAAACCCACAGAGCAGCGAGACTGAAGCAGAGGACGGCAAACAGAAGGGTTCAGGGTAACCTGATGGCACAGACCCTCACCTCACCACGGGGTCGTTCCGGTCACTGTAGACGTTGATGCGGCCGACGAACCTGATGACAGAGAAGTCAGGTCAGGGCTGCGCAGCTGGGAGGGCAGGCCCGGCGCCTGGTGTCCACCCCATCTCCTGCCGCCGGGACCGAAGCCTGCTCCACCGAGGGCTGCGTGCTCGCCAAAAGCTCGCCGGCTTCCTCCCCCTTCTTTTTCTGTCCTTATTAGCCCATGACTCCAAGGATTTTCCTTAAAGTCGGTTCCTCAAGTTACAGAAAATTACTTTTCTTCAATAAATTTACTTCTATTAGGCCAGTCCAAACGTTCGCAGAAGTGGCTACGGGTTTTAATGGTTTAATGTTGCTGGACCACGAAACACTAAACTCTTATTCCTGGCTTGTTCTTAACTTTTCAGCAGCGACGTGCACGCTCTTTTCCGACAAGCGTGGCGCCGGACAGCAGGGCGGGGTGGACAGCAGGACCAGCCCTCGGGGGGCGGGGAGCGTAAGCACAGGGAACGGGACCGGACTTACTTGTACAGGTCGGGCTGGGGCTGCTCACACTCGATCGTGGCGTGCAAGCCGTCTATGTCTTCCTCAGTATGGAAGCCCTTCGTGTCCTGAACGGCGTAGTGAGTCTGCAGAGCAACAAGGGGTCTGATTCACAACTGAGCGAGGGATGCGCACCTGGCCGCCAGGCCTCCAACGCAGGCCACGCCGTGTCCCCTGCTGCGCCCGGCACTAAGCCTGAGAACGAAGCCACGGTGCCGTGTCAGGGAGAACGCAGGCGTGAACACGTAAGTCGTGTGCTGTGCACACACACCGGAGCCTGCACGTGTCAACAAGTGACGAAAGCTCAAGGCGCCACCGGCAATTGTCTGGCACAAAATGCCTTCATGCTCGCCCAGGGCCCTGACTCCCCGTGTTAGAGGCAGCGGGTCTGGGGGCCCAAGGATAGCGGTTCTAACGTGACCCAGGCAGTGGACACACCGGCCCAGACGGGGCCACTAATGCAAGGAGGTGGGCTTGGAGCCGGGCATGAGGGCGCGTGGAGACAGCGTGGCTCTGAACGTGCTGGGCGGGAAAGGGCACCGTGGATGGACACAGGAGGTAAATGACAGCAGCCGTGGCACCTTGAACATCTGGGGACCCACTGCACACCAGGGATGTCAGGGATCTCCTAGGCACATCCTCCCAGGAACCCCTGAAGAAGGTTCTGTCCCAGTTCAGGATGTGAAAACTGCAAAGGTTAAAAATGCCTGCCCAAGGTCATGCAGGCCATGACCATGACTGGAGCGGGAGCCCCAGGGTCTGTGAAGGAAAGAGCTCAGTAACTCCAGAGCCCAGGCCAAGTCAGATGTGCAGATGTGACGTCAGCCATAAGCAGGACGCCGAGCCCAGCTGCATAGAAGGGGCAGTGGGGCGCCCTCCAGCTCTGAACTGGGCAACGGCCACGTCGGGAGAGCCACGGTCCCACCAGACCTTCCGCGGCTGCCCACGAGCCATGCTGAGCATCCCTCCCGCAGGACGGGCGTGAGCGGCTGCTGGATGCCAACAGCCGGGGGCCATGTGGCTCGTCAGGTGTCGGGACATGGGAACATGATCGCCACACTCAGATACCTGACAGCCTAGTCACCCGACTCTCCCAGGCGCTTCTGCCCGCCACGGTCTCCGTGGTTTACAATCAGTCATGCCAGACCGTTCGCCCTCTAGGGATGCATACACAGGAAAGGTGCCCCAAAGTCCCACAGGGCTCATACGATGATCTGGATTATTTATTCATAAGAGAAAATATCTCTTTCCCACCACAGAAATCCCACCATTAATTGCCATGTGCCAATGCCTCAGACGTGGCTGGGTCCACTGAGCCGCGCTCACTTTCCTAAACTCCTTGGAAGCTCCCGTTTTTTTAAAAATAATGAAATCCTGAAAATCATGATTGTTCTATTCTTTTGTGATTGTTAATTAAAGTTTCATAGTACCAACTGGCAGTCCAGACTTCCATTCTGAGTCTAAGAAGTTAATTACAAGTTCAGAAAATCCTTAAGATACATGAACAAAGGACAAAAGGACACGTTAGAGTGGTAGTCCTCAAAGTCTCCACACCGTGTGACTTTTCACGTAACTGCAGTCTCATGCAAACACTAATCTTGAGCTTTAAAATGAAGTTTTCCAAATTCCCACCATCCGCTCCTTGTATCCTGGCCCTCCGCTCGGTGACACAGCTGAGAACACGAAGTCCCCTCAGTTAACCCAAGTGGCTGACGGTCGTGGACACTGACGGGGGACGGGGAGCGGCAGGATATGGGGAGAAGCATATGGTGGCCAGCCCAGCTGCCCGGTTTCTCCGTGACTCCTGGGAACACTGGGCTGGCCACCACGGAGCCGCCACGGTGCCACGGGGCTGGCTGGGCTGTGCGCACAGCACAGCTGACATGGGGCAGCTGACACGGCACCCCGCGGGGACCCGGGAAAGGCACCTACCTTGTGACTGGACTCTCCGTCTAAGCTGGCGGTAGTCACGTGGCAGGTCCCGTCGCCGCGGCTACTGGACAGGAAGATCAAGTCACAGGGGAAGGTCTCGTCCTCCTTGACCATGACGACGTCCCCGACCTGCAGGACAGACAGACGGCCTCAGATGGCGGCCCCGGGAGCGCATTAAAAGTACAATTTTCTGCCGGCACATGCTCTCCAGGTCAGCTCACTGAAAGCACGGAGGCTTGGCAAAAGACACGCGGCCACTGAGGGGAAGGGCATGAAGCACCCGTTAGTGTATGCACGGGCGCACTAGCACTCTGCCCCAACCCCGGGTCGGCCAGGAAGTCACCACCCGTCCGGCAGAGTGCGGGGAGCTCAGTAGAAGCCCTAAACGCCCGACAGGGCTGTTTACAGAACAAAGATGCAGGGGTGCCGGGGTGGGCAGCGAGTGGAGCACGAGACCCTGATCTTGGGGCGGTGAGTTCCAGCCCCGGGCGGGGCGTGGAGAGTTCTTTAACAAAAAAAAAAACAACTTAAAAAAATGTTGCTTAAAATCTTAAACAATGTACACGATAACGTGTCTGACACATGCTGGACGGGGTTCGCAGAGACGGACCGTGTGCTGGCGACACACGAGCAGGCCTTCAGGTGGGCTTGGGCTGGGTGGAATGGGGGATGGGTGGGAGAGAGGAGGAGTGGAGAGTGGGCACAGGGTGGGGGATGGGGGGATGAGAGCGGGGAGTGGAGTTAGGAAGGGGGATGGGAGGAGCATGGGGCCTGGGGGAAGGGAGGGGACAAGGGAATAGGACGGGGTGGGGGATGGGCATGGGATGGGGGATGGGCACAGGGTGGGGGACGGGCAGCTTCAGAGATGAGACACAGGTGGGTGCAAGGAGGAGGCGGGAGGGCCCAGCTGGGCTCACACTCACTCCTCAGGGACAAGCCTTAGGGACCACACGCTGGCTGGTGCCCACGGGGTGCCCCGCCCACTCGTGCAGGTGTGAAAACCATCCAGGCGAGTGATGCAGACTCTGCTGCTCGGTCCCGGCTCGGCTCCCCCAAACCGGGAATGAAAGCACAGCCTTCAGGGGGCTTTCCATTCCCAATCTCAGTTCCCAGCTTGGCCCTCGCTGGGTTCTAGAACAAGCTTCTACGCCTCCTGGAGCCTCCTCTGGCGGGACTGGTGGGGGCAATTCGCACCCTGTGGGTCTGCGACACCGACTGCTCCAACAACGCTGAGTGTGGCTCCGAGTGAAAATGAAGCTCCCGCAAACAGCACGGGTGCCTGGCTTTGGGGGAGGGGTGTGGGGTGCGGGCGGCCTGTGTGGTGAGAGCAACAGTTCCGGGCACAGGTCCGGCGTGAGCAAAGCCCTCTGGGTGCCGGCTGCTCCGAGGCTGGGCCGAAGGACGCGCCCGCGGCTTACCCGCAGCTTCCGGCTCTGCTTCCGCACCAGTTTGCCATGCTGGATGAAATGCACGGGGCACTGGTTCATGGCGTTGTCCGCCTTGTGGCGAAGCCAGTCCTCATAGCCCTGCGGGGACAGGAGATGCCCTTGTGGGGGGAGCCGAAGGCTGCAGGGGACCCTGGGCCCTGAGCCCCGCCGCCTTGGACGTGCCGGGTGGGCCGTGACCGTGGTACCACACCTCTGGCCTCAGCCAGGGGATGCACAAAGCTGCGGGAAAGCCAGAAGGTGCCTTTCCCACACCTAACACCCACCAACCTGCGAGTCCTATGCTTCCTCCTTAAACAGGCCCCAATCTCCCCACTTCTTCAGGGCCCCAGCCGCCGTGCCGGCCCTTCTACCCCCTAGATGGTTGGCCACTGTGTCTCGTGCCTGCAGTAATGACACGTGAGCCCCGAGGCCCCTGGGAGTCCCACTTCCCCCATTTGCTGCGGGGCTTCTGAACGTCCTCCTACAGGACACAGGTCTACTGTCTGAGCCTGAGTCCCCCGCACGTGACCACGCCCAGCCCCTCCCTGTCAGCGGCCTGGCCGGAGCTCACTCAGGCCGGATGACCCGGGTGGGGGGTCTCCCGGTCCCCTTCCTGCAGGCCCAGGCCTGAGTCGCACCTGATCCCTGACCCAGTGAGCGTGTCACAGCCCCCCAGTGCACGTGGGCCAACGTGCATGTGGGGGGCTCGGGGAAGAGGGTCTGAGCCGGCCCCCAATGGACGCTCGGCGCTCGCCTGGGAGGAGGCGACACCACGGGCAACAGCATGAGGGAGAGGATCAGACATGGGGGACACGGGAGCCAGGCCGGCCCGGGGTGCTAAAGACGGTGTGGGGCCTGCAGGAAGCTGGGCAGGAAAGGCAGGTGGGCAGCCCGGGAGGGCTTTGGGCCACTGCCCACCTCACTGAAGTCAGGAGATGCAGACAGAGGGGTCAGATGCCGGTCAGAGGCTGGTCAGTGTCCAGGTGGGACTAGCAGGTGCCAGGCTCCCCAGCGGGGGCTTCTGGAGCTGCCAGGAAGGGCCTCAGAGCCCCTGGATGCGTGGGCTGTGGTCACCAGGGAGCCAGGGCTGAGGCGGGGAGGAATGAGGGGCTCTGAATCGTCCAGGGCAGGAGGTGTCCTGAGGTTGGGGAAGGTGAGGAGGAGAGGCAGGGGGCAGGTGAGGGCTGGAAGCCAGGTACCCCCCAGGAGTGGGTGAGGCGGCTCAGGAGTGGGTGAGGCCCCACAGGACCTCGGGGTGCCCTCCCCCCGCTTCCGTCGCACGCTCTTCCTGAGGCCCGCCCGTGGTGCTCCACGCCAGCCTCTCGGGGAGGAGAAGAGTCATTGCTCCGGGATACACAGACAACAACGGAAACACCGACTCCGCTGTGCCCATCTCTCAGGGATCTCTACAGAGGACCCACACTAAGCCTCCATTCTGTTCCCCGTCCCCTTCTCGCTCGTCCTCCTGAAACCTCCTTCCCGTTCACGGTTTCCCACGCTATGACACGTGCATGTCCCAGGCAGCCACAGCGCTGCCCTAAGAGTCTACAGACGCGCGAGGACGACACGCCGGGTATTTGCTGCCACTCGGCGTCCGCACGGCGGGGCTCGCCCTTGCGTCACCGCAGCACGGCCTGCCCCAGCGAGGCCTGCGCCGAGCATCCCGGGACACCTCGCCGGGCCGCCGCTCCTGTCCTGGGACACGCACGACCCGCACCAACCGCGCTCGCGGCCTCCACTCCGACGGTGGCCGCCGCCGGCTTCCCAAGACGACGGCCCCGCGCTCCCGTGCGCAGCGGTGCAGGCGCCCGACCGCAGCGTCCTCCCCGGCTGCCCTTGAGGCTTTCGCCTTTAAAAGCCAAGCTTATGGGCAAGAAGTCAGATCATTTGTCCAAACCTGTCTTTCCAGATCAGTGCTGAGGGAGACCGAAAGCCCAGACCGGGACAAAGACATCCCTAACGCTCGGGGCCAACGGCAGCGCTCGGCACACCCGCTGGGGCTGAAGCTGGGCGCGGCCGGCACGGGCAGCCGGAGGTGCTCCCGGAGGTGCTCCCTGCACACGCGGCACAGCGGCCGGGCCCCTCTCCGCTCTCCCTCGATCTAGAGAAAATCGCTCTGTGCTCCACAAACCACCGGCATCCAGCGGCCGTTCTCGCGGAAAACCGTGTTTCGTTTCCCTCATTCTTACTCAAAGACCAACGCCAGAAAAGCAGGGCCTCGTCAGCCAGAGCCGACGGTGAGCAAGTTCAGTAGGAGCTGTCGTTTCACAAACGGTCCAAGGTCCCGGACCACAGGTCGTCCTCTCAACCCAGAAACACCAACACTGTGAGGCTCAAGGCGGCAGCACGCGAGGCACTGCTTTCCGGAACATGCGCCGAGTTCTTGTAACGCATCGATAAAAAGACATAAAGCCCAATTTGAAGACGGACAAGGATCTGGTGACACGCCTCTGAAGAAACTCACAACGGCCAGTACACGGGAAAGATGTCGGCTTCGCCCGTCACCCGGGAAACGCAAACCCCAAGCACACACGGCAGGAGACGCGGCCCGGCGCCTGCTGGGGGTTTGGGCGGGACGGCAGCGGCCACTCGCGGGCACGGGGCCTCCTTCCGAGGGGACAGGAATTTTCTGGAACCAGACACAGGTGGCAGGTATAGCACCGAGACGGTCAGATGGGCAGCGGGCACGGCTGAGAGGCATTCTCCTCGCTGCCGGCGGCCGGGCCGGGCACACAGCCCGAGGCGCGCGGTAAGTCAGCAGTCCGCAGGCTCGCTTGGGGGGCTGCAGCCCGGACGCCGCGCACAGCGGGTCTTTCCGGTCCAGGCAGCCCAAAGTGAGGACAGGCTAAGAAACTCCTCTAAAAATGGATTCCATCTCTGGTTGGTTCTGAACTGAAAGCCTTGGTCTCCTCCCCAGACTCCCAGGTACCGCCCCAGCTGCTACGTCACCGGATGTCCCTTATTTCAGCTCAGCTGTCAGTCCAGGACCGTTACCGACGTGAATTCCTGGAGCTAAATTTCCTGTGACTCGCTGACATGACGCAGATGGCTCTGCTCCGCACGCGAGGTGACACCACATCACAAGAAGGCGCTGTCCCCCCTTTCCTCTGTAGACGTCTTACCTGCTTGATGGCCGTGACGGTGATGACAAAGAAGAGTGGAAGCCCGCTGGTCACGGGGCTCGTGGGGGTGTCGATGATCAGCTGCAATGAGAGCAGAGTTACAGAGACCCCCGCGCACCCGGGGACCGGGCCGGGCCAGCGGGCAGACCCCCAGCGCGACCGGGGGCCGGAGGCGCCAACTACAACACCTGCTTTGGCCTCCTGTAAACCCACTTACTCCCACTAGACTAAGTCAGATGGGGTAAGTCACCCGATCCTCCGCGGAACGGAGGGTAGCCGCTCCAGACGGGGACCTGCTTACGCAACCAGGCGAACGGAGGCAAGGATGCAAGCCCGGCTGCAGGGTGCCTTTTAGTTTAATTTACTGCGTTTGGCCCAATCCTCAAGTACTTAAGTTAATACTGGGGACATCGTAAAAGTCCCCCCACTCTGTTCTGCAGGACTGAGAACAGTGAGGCGGCCGGTCCTAGAACACGTCAGGGCCTGCTCCCTCGTCAGCTCACTGTGGCTCTTCGGGCTGGCCCCACACGCGCTAGGGGAGGGTGACCCAACAACGCCCAGCTGGGCTGCCGAGTTTCCCCTAACGATGGGGGGCTCCCGATTTCCCCTCGAGGACCGGGCAGCAGCCGGAACCAACCCCAGGGCCGACGGGGCACACGTCTGTCGCAGCTTGGACGGCCCTCTGAACCCACACAGCTGTCCGCGGAGGAATCAGACGTCCCTTAGCAAACCCCAGTTACTCTGCTGAGAAGAAAGGGCCGCCCGCTGAGCCCTTACCCTTGGGCGGTAAGAAAAGACAGCTGGCCTTACCTGTACCAGAAATATGATGAGGAAGTAAAAGTTGGCTATTCTTCGGAATTGCTCAAATAAGTTCTTGGGTATGAAGTTCCAAAACGTGTACTGCGTGAAAGGAAAACCAAGACTCATCAGCGCGATGACCCTGCACCTCTTCAGGGCGCTGGCCGTGCCATCACAGCGGGGCTCGGAGCGCCGCTGCGCCTTTCTGTCCGGGCGGGGCTCCCGGTCAGCACCTGCCGACCCGAGAACGAGGAGCCGACACAGGCCGCGCACGCAGTGAGCACGAGGCACCCGACCCGGGGACCCCAGGTCCTGACAAGCAGCCGGCAGCAGCTCACCTCCAGAAGCTTCCATAAAAGGCAGACCTCCGACTGTTAACACACGTGTCCGGCGTTCCTCCCGGCCTGCCTCCTGCCCCATCTTGTGACAGCGTGAGGCCGGCCCAGAAAGTGACACCCGAGTCAGCGCAGCGAGGTGGGCGTGGCCCGGCCTGGAGATGGCCCCACGCACCCCTCCTGCACGTGCAGGGAGTGGAGGGCGGACAGGGAGGGGAGTCCTGGCGACACCTACCCCCCAGACTTCTCATCCCGGCCTCAGGAGGAGAGTTTCCTCACCTTCCGTGCCGAGAACAACAACGTCCCGGAGGTCAGCACCTCCCAGTCACCGCTGGGCTGGGTTTGTTAGCCCGCTGCGTGCCGCCCGACCCCATGGCGGCCGAGCCCCCAGCACCCTGCTGCGCCGCGTCCTGCCGGACACCCGGCCTCTGCAGGCCACGTGTCAGGCCAACACTTCCTCAGCCAGTGGCTTCTCTTGCTGATTCTTAACCGCGTCTTTTGAAGAGCAGGAAACTGTAGTCGTGAGTTCAACTGTCTGCTGCTGGCCTGATCTGCCCAGCAGGTTCCGCTGGGAGTTTTCTTGGGATTTTCCCACAGACCTTCATGCCTCTTGCCTTGTTTCTTCCTGCCCAGTCTGCCTACCCCGTCCCTTCCCGTCCTGGCCGTATCAGCCACAACACCCAGGGAAGCCGCCGAACAGGACGGCGAGAGGGGAGCCGCGTCCTCTCGGGCCTCGGGTGAGAGCCCGTCTCCGTTCCCGCCGTCCGGGGCGGCAGGAGCTGGTGGTCACAGACGCTCTCCACCATGCCGACTCTCCTGCAGCTCTTGGCCGGGAATGGCGCTGCACTCGGCCGTGCGGAACGAGGCTTTCTTCGTGGCAGCGCGAACAGACGGGGAACCAACGGCAGGTCTCCTGGTCAGAGCTGCAGCCCAGACCCTCGGGGAAGGTGCGGAGTGCGTGCCTGGGTCTTCTTCACCTCGGGTTCTCCGCCAGAAAAAAGCAAAAACAAAAACCCAATCCGCCAGTTTTCTCAAATTCAGGTGATGTCTTTCCCTCCCCCTCAAACTCCCCAAAAAAGCAAAACCAAAAAGGGTCAAGCTTTGGAGGCTTTGTTTGCTCCCCTACTCAGGACAACCGGCCGCTCTACGGAGCTCAGAACATTCCCTCCTCGTTCCGCTGCGAAACACGCGGCCTTTCTGGAGTCGGACCCCGTATCCGACCCGGTCCTGACGCTTCAAAATCAAGTGAACTTCAGCAAATTATTCAGGGACCGGGTCGTAGTTTCTCCCGTACTGAGGGTGTACACAGGTGTGCCCTGCGGGACGCGGCCGTGATCCCCATTCTGGCTCCACCTGGTACTAAAAACATCACGGGGACCTTGAAATCCACAGCTCCGCGGACAGCACAAACGCAGCCATCTTTTTAGATTTTTAAGAAAAATAAATATTTTTTCTCTTAAATACGCCATAATGAAAAAGTCAGTGACTTTCCACCAACTTTTAAAAGGCGATATTAAAAGAAACGTGAGTTATGAGGCAGCCACAGCATTGATGCCTGGTTTCTGGGTTTCTGTGACCGGCCTGGACCGATCCGTGTCCTTCACAGATGTCCTGACCCAGGATGGAAACGTCTTTAAGGCCTCGCCTTAAAGTTCAGTAAAACTGAACTTTACTGCCCAGCACCCATGCCCGTACTCACAACCCCTGAGTCAGAAATGTCCCCAAGTACCTGGGACATGTTACTCGGTACCAAAGTCACGTTAACGGAAAAAGCTCGTACTCCGAACCCCGGCTTCTGTCTCCCGAAGCGAGCACAGATGAAAACCCAGGGCTGGCAGGAGGCCGTGCAGGCGCCCGGGGCAGCGGCGGGCGTCGTGGCAAGGGCTTGAGAGACTCATCGCCGCCCCCTCTGACCCCTTACACATCCCTAAACATCCCACGTTAGAAAGCGCTTGTTTCCCGTGGGTAATGGAATCAAACACAGTGTCGTCTGCTTCTGAATGAGGAGCCACGCTTGGATGCCACGGGAACGTGGGGCTCGTCTGTGTGAGCCGCTTCCGGACCGTCAGCCTCCCGAATCTCGTGTGCCCGGAGCCAGCTCAGGTGGGGACTGAAGGCCACTTCAGTGACCACTTCCTGCCACTCGGGCGTGGGGAAGCCACGCACCAGCTCAGCCGCCACCCCTCGTAGTCCTGCACGGGATAATCCACCGTCGGAAGTCGTTCCTGCTGGCGGTTAGCCTGGTCAGAAAGGGTCACCAACTCCGGATGGCGTGTGACAAGAAAGGTGGAAACCCAGTGAGCTGACGGGAACGCGTGCGAGCACCTCAGCACCACGCCGGCCGGTCACTGGGCGACACATGAGAGCCGGTGGTGGATGCAGGGACCACTGCACACACTTCATCCTCCCGGCGTCCAGGGCACTGAGTGCACGGACAAGGGGCCACGATGTCACACACTCCGCGGACCCTGTACCGAGCCGCAGCTCCCGTGGCCGTCTGGGCAGCAGGCGGCACGTAGTCCCGGGGGTCCCGGCTCAGCCAGAGCTCCTCCCTTCACCCCGACATGGAACGGCACGAGACGGTCGCTGCTCCTTGCCGCTCTCCCACTGCGAACACTCCACGCGGGAGCCTCTGTGAGCACCGGGCTCAGCTCTGTGGCGGTCACCGTGATTCCGAGTCGCTGGGAGCGTGGGTCAGCACAAAGAAGGACGCGGCCCACCTGGTCTGCCCCAGAACCGCGGTGGAAGGAAACCAGAGGTGAGTGCTGGGCACCGCTCTCACTGACTGCTAGAAGGTCCGATGACACGCTTCATGAAGCAGCCTCGGCTCCGCTGGACCCGAACCCGGGCCCAGCACCACAGCTGCACGCAGCCCCGACCTGCCCTGCAAGGTTGTCATGCACGCGGAGCTGCCTCGTTCACGACTGGGAGACCAGGAGTAGAAAACAGAAAATTACACCCCACTGCGGATTCCTGATGTTGGAAAAATGAGTGAGCGTCATGCTGGGCCAGTGAGAGGCAGTGCTGGGGCCACGGGGAAGGTGTGGGCTCAGGGGCAGAAACGTAGCTAAAAGTCAGCCCATGGGCTTTGCACTGAGGCTGTTCCTTCCGCAGCAGGACGGGCTTCCTAAGGAGCAGCAGCCTCACACGGTTGTTCTGGGCTCGGGAGACACTCAGACATCCTCGCGAACACTGTCCGTCCACATCCGACCGGGAAAGCTCATCGTGCTGCCAGTGACCAGCAGTGACGCAGCTTTCCCGGAGGCGTGGACTGACCGCACAGCCTGAGCCTGCTGGTAACGGTCCTGAGGCCGAAGCTGGGATCCATGTGGATCCGGTGCCCAGAGAGGCAGTTTGCGGACTGAGCAGGTGGCTTCCGGTCCTTCTCCTGGACCTGGGATCTGCTCGCTCATGAGCTCCAGCAGGCGTGGGGTGTGGGGGTCCACGTGGCATCAGAGGCGCAAGGAAGGGGACGCCCTGTGGTGTGGGTTCTGCTTTCTCCTCCATCCCAGACACGCCTGCCCAGGGCGTCTCCCCCAGGACAGAAACCGAACTCTGAGTCAAGGATCGCCCGGTCGGCCCCGCCGGGGGACAGGTCGGAAGCCGAGCCCGGACATGTGGGCTTCTTAACCCCGCGGGGAAGCTCTCTCGAGCTTGCACCAGGTCGCAGCTAGCAGTCTTCGATCTCACTCTTCCCAGGAAAACGTGGATGCGTCACAGCACGCATTCTCCCCACCTGCTGCGGACTTAGGTTGTACCAGTCAAGCTGTTTTCTCCACGCTCTCGGAGCTGCCGTGAGATGAAAGCAATTATGCGCTCCGGACGCGGCCTTCTGAGAGCCTCTTCCGTACAGACTCCGATTAGCCGCTGAGGCTGTGGTGTCCGTACATGATTTCTCCTTAAATGACACACCAGCTTGTCCCGTGGACAGCTCGCTGAGCCACTACCTGCCTCTGCGAGGAAGGGCGGGTCGTCTAGGAACAGAGGACGCAGGGTCCCTTCCGCTCGGAGTGGAGACACAGGCCCGGAGCATCTGGGTGGCCTCAGCCCGACCTGCCCCTTGTGAGGACGTCGACTCAGTTCCTCCTGCTCTGAAGGAGCTTTCGTGGGAAGGACCCATCGTGAAAGCCCTGGGAAGCGGCACGTCTGTCTCGAACGCTGCTTCCCCCCCCCACCCCTGTCAGAAACCGAGGCAGTGTTGGGGGCCCAGGGGCAGGGCTGCTGGGGGCGGTGGGGGCCACCCCAGGGACAGAAAACGTGGGACAAAGGCCCGGCGCCTCAGAATCACTGTGGGAGTCTTTGAAAGGAAAACACGAAAACGAAGCGGCTGTCTCACTTCAATCAGGGCAGAGTCGGGAATCACTGCTTTAGGCTGTGTCCCCTAAAACACCGATGGGGCTTTCTGTCCTAAATAAAGCATCTTTCAGCATCTGGCTATAGTCCACCAAATGCTCCAGGAAGGCCCTCAGACCACCCCAGTGAACCAGGGGCTCTGTCTTCCAGAAGGTTCCACCGCACCACACTGTGCGGAACTTCCCACATCGACCCAAAGTCCCTAGGGTCTTTGTCCCTGGAGGGAGAAGCCAGCCACGGCGGGAAGCCACCAGTGGCCAAAGGGGCTGACAAACGTCCTGCCGGCAGGACCTGGGGCAGCGGGCGGCCTCGAGCCCCATCACCAGCCCCCACCGCCTGCCCCGCCCAGCTCACCCGGCCCCCACGGCCACGGCGTCTGACACGCTTCCCTGATTCTCGATGCATCCGAACGGCATGGGAGGGGATTTTTCAGAAATGCGTCTGGGACTCCTTGTCTGTGTCAAGCACACCGGGGACACGGTCTTCAGCGCGCCCCACCGGAGACCACGTCTGGCCCACACAGGTCACCGCAGCAAAGAACCGCCCACCTCGGGAAGGTCCTGCTCGGCCGCGTCTCCCGGCACGGATCCCTCTGGGTGACCACGTACCACATGCATCGCGTGGGATTTTTGTGGCGAGCAGCCCGCTTGTCCACGTGGTGATTCTGGTGACTGAAGCCGGGACCATCATCGTCACTGATTTTCCGTCACAGTTTTAAAAAAAATCCATTTAAAAACATGGCCTCGAAGAGCAAGGCATTTCTCGAGGATTCTTAGCTTAGCGCCATCTTCGATAGTCTCAGGGGACTTGAGTAGGTCGACCACACACATCTAGACATGTGGGGCAGCCACCTACGGATTTAGTGGGCCTGCCACACAGGAGTGTGTGTCCGGGGCCCCTGCGTGGGGTCTGTGCACACCACACACGAGGGACACAGAGCTGTGTGTGCATGCCCTCATGGACACATGGGTGTGTCCACCTAAAGGCAAAGTTCTCCAAATTCCGGGAATCCATCCTGGACAGCCGCTGAGCGGTGACCCCGCAAGGTTGTGAAGTGCGCCTCCATGTTTCCGTGCTTGTTCACGGAGAACACACGGGGCAGGTGAGTGACCACCCTCCCATCACGGCCTTCCCGTGGCACTCATGGCACTGACAGTCCATGCCCAGTGTCCCTGTTGACAAGGGGCCTACACGCACCTGCTGCCACCAGAGACACTCGGTGTTGTCTCTGCAGAGGGGGAGGCCCTGGCCGGGGGTGGCTTGGGAGGGGCACGTGGCCGGTGGCAAATACGTCAGTGGCAGAAGCTGGCCTCCTGTGTCCGTGGCACAATTAAAGAGACGTGAAGGAAAGGGGGTCTAGCTCACAGGACGCACGTCTCCCCAGCTGTGGGGACAAGCCATGGGACGAGTGGATGCCAACCCAGCACCCGGTGTGGGGGCAGCGGCTGCGGCGATGGCCAGAAGCAGAGCGGGCGACCAGCGTCCCCAGAGGGCCCAGAGAGACAAGGTCCCAGACAAAAGCTCACCTTGGAGGAGACGATTCTGTTGTCGGGGTGCCTCTGCGGGATGTAGGCCTCGGCACCTGGTGGGGGCTCCCTGTGCCCCACATAGATGGTCCGGCTGTCCACCCAGTCCTCTTCTCCGGCACACTGTGGGAAACAGAGCGGCGTTAGCGGGGAGACCGCTCCTCCCCAGAGCGCCGGCTGGGACGCACGCCTCACCCGCACAGCCTGCCCAGGCCGGGGCCGCCCTGACACACTCAACCCCCACGGGGTACGTTCCCCAAGGGACTGGGCTGAGCGGGCGGTCTGCTCCCCCTGGGAAGCCGGCGGGGAGGCCCCTCCAAGCTGGTTGTCAGGGGAAAGGACACGGCGGCGAGGCTCCAAGCGGACAGGGCGTGGCACGATCCTGGGCTCCCAACACAGGAGAGCCGCTGTCAGAGCCCTGGGAGCAGGTCTCTAGGAGGGGTAAGATGTGCGCACGAACGGCACTGCGGGCGGGCTCCCGCTCCCTGCTCAGGGCTTCTCCAGGGCACAGAGGCGGCTGCGGTCCGACCCGGCTTCGTATTATTCAAAGGGTCGTGCCCGTGAGGCCCACAGTCTTCTGACCCGGGAAGTCTTTACTCATCCAACCCTATGCTGTCAGACGGAAGAGCCAAGATACCACAGTGACTCGCGAAAGCTAGAATAAAGCCTCGTGTAGGCCCAGCTCAGGGTCCCGGCCTCACGTCGGGGAGGCCCGCTGGGCTCTGGGATGCGGTGGAGGAGAGCCACTCAGTCAACAGGATGGAAAGAAGGTGGATCAGATCAAAGCTGGGCCCAAGTGTCCCTTATCACGGGCCTCGGGCAGCTCCACGGGGCCCGAGGGCAGCACCGCACCGCAGCTGTCGACAATGACAGAGCACAAAATGCGGAGCCCGGTCTCCCACCCGCTGTGGGTCAGGGAGCCCTCACCCCTAATGTGAGCTCCGGACAGCCTCGCCTCGCCTGGGTTGGTTTCCGCTCACGTGCCATCGGTTTGCCTGTCCCCACCTGCTCAGGGTCAGGAGCCTCCGGGCACACCCCTGCACTCATGTGCACATTCCCTCAGCCAACGCTGCCTCCAGGCCTCCCGGCAGGGCCAGGCTTTACAAGACGCCGGCAGATGAAGGGCAGAGACCAAGCCGGTCTCCGTAACTCCAGCCCTGTGTCCGGACACGCTTGGCGGGGACGCGAGAAACGCAGGATCCCTGGCAGAGAACGGGCTGGCCCGTCACTGGCAGGATCTAGGGACGTGGCCCTCCCAGGAGCCTGATGTCCTACCGGAACCCGGTGCCCCGAGGGCCAGGCCGCAGCCCCCTCCTGCTGCCTTCCCGTTTTGGAGGTGCTCACTAAGCGCCTTGTAAGAGCTCCATGTCAGTCCCGGCTGTGAGGGTCAAGAAAGCACGGAGCCCCGATTCCCCTTTATTTCTCAGGACACAGCCAGAGGCCTCCACCCCTGCTGCTTTGCAACCTTATGTTGAAAAAGGATACACAGTAAGGGAACCAGGAAAAGAAAGAAGAACATAAAAACAACTTTTAATACAAAAATGAAAATCCTGAAGACCTTTCTCCAGCCACTGGCTTCCGGCCCCGACACTGACTGCGGACCAACAGCCCTCCGACTGGGCAGCCAAGACGCCCACCGTGCCCGGACGGGTCCCCATCTCTAGGGAGG
Organism: Taxidea taxus jeffersonii; assembly: GCA_003697995.1. Classification (NCBI taxonomy): domain Eukaryota; kingdom Metazoa; phylum Chordata; class Mammalia; order Carnivora; family Mustelidae; genus Taxidea; species Taxidea taxus. The sequence goes on along the minus strand of RCUC01121495.1, from coordinate 48,473 downwards.
CAGAGTCGGAACGAACGTCATCAAGGCCAACCCACGCCCTCCACAACGTCTAGCGGACGTGCGCTGTTTAAATGCCATCACGGGACACCTCAAATATGACCACACGAGAGTGACAATTTACCGCCTGCAGGACGAAACCAGAGGGTCCCCAAGCACCAACCAGCAGTTGGCCTCGCTAAGTCATCGCAACAAAAAATCCACTTGGAGAGGAACCCTGTACGTCCGGGTGAGCACTCGGCCCCATGTCAGGATGCTACCTTCCTGCCGTTCCCTGAGGGACAGAAAGAAGCCATGAGCTTCCAGAAGGCCCCTTGCTCCAGGGACCAGTGACCACTTGGTGGACTCGAAGGCCTTTGGTGAACTCTGCTTCCAGCGGACTCTGCTCACCACATGGTCAGCGTCACGGGCCCAGGGAGGGACACTGAGGAAGGACACGTCCCACGGTCAGGAACTTACAGGGCATCCCACGTGCGCCCCTGACAAGCAGGCAGCGTCTCCGGGGTCAGATCAAGACCAGGGTGAGTTTGCGTGGTGTTCTCTGCATCCATGTCCAACTCTAAGAGGAGACTAAAACCAAATGTGCAAGATGTGGGGAGACCCCTAGCCACGAGGCTCCCCCGAGTGCCCCATCACGCGTGCGTCCTGCAGCGGACATGTCACCCAGCGCTCCTGCGTTCAGCCTTGTCAGTGGGATTCTGCTTCTCTGTCCAAGTAGCAGCGAAAACCAACTAAGTAGCCCCGATTATAGGACTTCATGACCTCGCCAGTCCTGAGCCGAACTCCAGCCCCACGGTCTGCATCCAGCGGCGGCGCCCCCGGAAAGGCATCACGTCGCTCTGACTCGGAGCGTGACGACGTGGGTCTTCACGAAACCCCCGAGGCCGGGAAGACAGCGACACCAGCCTCTGTCTTTAGGGATTCATCTCAGACGGGACCAGCAATGACACCCAACACGGCCTCCGTGATGCGCACCTTGGAGCGCCGGGGACGGCCGGGGCGCACATCCCCATGCAGGGCTGAAGCCGCCCCCGACGGCTCCTCCCCAGCTCCCAGCAGCCCCGGCTGGCACCACGTCCAAACCGAAGTGGACACCTGTCCCGTGGGAATGTGCCCAAGTGCTCTCTGGCCTCCAAGATGCAAACCGAGGGCCACGCCGGCGCCACTCCAGACGGCTGCCCGCAGCTCACGAGGGGAGGCACTGTGGCGGGCGCGTTCCCAAACCACCGGACTCACACAGAGCAGGAAAGAGTCATCCTCCTTATCGTCACATGAGCGAAAGTGTCACATACAGAAACAAGGAGACACGCAAAAAAGACTGCGGCTGACGGGGAAGGCCTGTCAGAGCACTCGGCGGGCGCCGTTTCCCAGGACGAACCACAGAGAAGCAGGCCGTTCAGGCAGCGGGTGAGACGCGCACAGAGCAGACCCCCCGGGCACGGTGGGCTCCGCCCTCCTGACCCCACGAGCCCACCCGCGGATCCGAGTGTGGACGATGCCGTCCCCGGAGTGATGGCACGATTCCCTGCAGGTCGCACGGCTCCGAGGGCTGTCTGAGCTGGGAATGGACCCTCCGCCTCTGTCCCGGAGCAAAGGAAACTGCAAACACGGTCGTTTCGCTAACTCATGCGGCTCGTTTCTGTCCAGTCTGAGAAGATCCAGGCGGACGGTCGGGTTCACGGTGATGGACCGCGTCCCACTCCCGAGTCACCGTGTAAACGGGGTCTGACACAGACACGGTGCGAGACCCAGAGCAGGAGCAGAAGTGACCGTGGACAGCAAGTGCACGTCCGCACAGCAAGCCCTCCCTCCTCCACGTCCGGTCCCCGCGGCGCCGCCGACTCTCACGTGGGCGGACGGTCCGGTCCGCTCAGAGGACTCAGCAGCCGTTTGGGCAATCCGCCAGGCGGCAGCCACACCGCCGGTCACCGTCGGCGGCTGCTGGGAACCACGCACGGGAGCCATGGGAGCCACGGGGGCCACACTCACCGCCCCGGGCGGCGATGACGGGCGAGAGCCAGGGCCTCTCCGTCACGGGCGGGAACGTGGCGCGGTGCAGCCGCCGTGGGGGGCCGCCGTGGCTTCCCGGAAGTGTGAGCGCGCGGTCGCCCCACGACCCAGAGGTCCCAGCGCTCGGCGTGCGCCCCAGAGCAGAGGAAGCGGCCGTCCCCGTCCCTGCAGGCACACGTGTGCTCACAGCGGCAGCGCTCGGAACAGCGGCACATCCATCGGCCGACCGACAAGGTGGTCCAGCCGCGTCACGGAGTCACTACTCAGCACAAGAAGGACACACGCTACGGCCTGGGGAACCAGGAAAACACATGGAAGGGACAGAAGCAGAGACAGGAGGCCACGTGTCGTGGGTTCCATTCACGTGCAAAGCCCAGGACAGGCAAATCCAGGGACCGTGCCCGCCAGCGGCTGGGCGAGTGATCGCTAGGGGTGTCTTCTGGGAGAGGCAGATGTTCTGACTGGGGCTGCGGTGGCTGCACGGCACCGTGAATGGTTCCAACGGACAAGGATGGCGTCGCACACACGCAAACGCCCTGTGGTAGGCGAGTCCCACCTCACCAGCGACACGACAGCTACTTCCTGAGTCGCTGTGTGGTCCGCGTACGCACAGGATCTCCTCACTCCGGCGACACGTCGGGGTCACACAGCTCTCGTGCACACCCACTATCTGTCCTTGGCTCCAGCTCGCCGCTCTTTGTTTTCTTGGAGGGAGAGGCCATTCCTGGGTCTGAACCACGTCCCCTTTCCAGTCTTCCGCAGCGACTCTAGGAACGGAGATGGAAAGCTCTCGTGTAACGCTTTCAGGAAGTGAGAGATCCAGCAGTGCCGTGACCGGGTAGGACCTTGTGCCAGATGCACATAGTTGCTCGGCATTATCTGTGGGCAGACGATCGGTCATCCCAGTGACAGGAGGACATGTGGCCGCCTGGCTCCGCAGGTCCTCGGTGCACCTCTGCGAACAGCAGGCTCACGCAGGGACCAGTCAACGGCTCGGCTGGGGGACCTCGGCAGCGGCTCCCGGGGCAAGGGCTTCAGAAGCTAAGCTGGACCTCCTCACCTCAGGATGTGAGGCTCAAGCAGGGCGAGGCCTCCTCGCGGCTGCAGGTGAGCCCCCGACCTGAGTCAGCACCTGCTCGCCAGCCCGCTCAAGCTGACCCGTCGGCAAAAGCTACGGGGGTGGCAGGAGGGGGCAGTGCCAAGAGTGCCCATCAGATTCCCTTCCGTGACTCCCACATGATCGCAGGTGTGCACAGACTCACCCACGAGGGCCGAATGTGAGGGGCCCCCGCCAACCTTAGTGCACAAGAAGGACAGCCCCAACCCCGTGCTATGTTCCCAGGCCCGGCCCAGGACCCACAGTGACCAGCAGGCTGGCACAGAGCCAACCCCACAAAGCGGGAAGGTCACCAGCTTGTCCACTCAAAAGGGAGGGGAGTGGGGCCAGAACTCGCCGGGCATGCAGCGAGGGGACCCCACAAAGCTCTGGAAACAACGGCTCCAGCGGGAGTCCGAAGACACCGCCGCGCGGGCTCAGGCACAGGACAGCGTGGAGCTAAAAGCAGAGCACCGTCTGTATACACCATCTGTAGACACTGTCAGCCTCAGCGGCTGGGGGACCAGAGCCAAGTCACCGTGGCCGCCTGCCTAGCACCCTTCCCAGCAGGCGGCTGCTCTAATCGGGGTTTGTGGAGACGGCCCTCACCCCACCACCTGCAAGACGGTGAGAAACTGCCCGACACACACTCGGGGACAGGGAGGTGGTGGGCGATGATCGGAAGCACTTCACGGATCTCCGGGCTCCGGGGGGGCCACAGGACACAGGCGACCCAGGTGGAGCTCTGGGGAACACGAAAGGTCCCCATGGCTCCCCAAACGTGCTTGCAGCAGGTCTGTCCCGGGAGACCTGTACGTGAGAAGACTGATGACAAGGATTTGAGAAGACGTTTCTCCAAGATCCACAAACGGCCAGCAGCACGTGGAAAGGCGCCCAACAGTCATCAGAGAAACGAAACCACACCCTCGTCTCGCGAGAGACCCCGTCAGAGACCCGAACACGGCATACGCGTGAGAGACCCCGTCTACATGGTGCGCCCGAGGGCAAGTCCACAGACACAGAGGCAGACCGGGGCAGCCAGGGGCAGGTGGGGGAGTGACTGGGTGACGACAACGTTCTCAAGTCCACAGCGGTGGTGGCCCCATATTGGCGAATGCAATAAAAACCACTAAACTGTACCCTTTAAAGAGCTGGGTTTTAGGACGTGTGAACTTTTTCCCACTGGGGCCGCTGATTAGTTCTGCCCCCAAAGCTGCAGGGTCACGGGCGCGCTCAGCCCTGTGCAGGGTCCACGTCCCCACACCTGCCCGGAGCCACCGCCGCCCTGTCCTGGCATCGACGTGGACTCTACCAGATTCGCTCCCGTTTGGGGAACCGGATGATGTGTTCACGGCTCCATTTCCAACAAGACGCGTTTTCTCAAGGACAGACCTGAGCTCGTGGTGCTTCTGAAGCAGCACATCTGACGGCCGAGACTGCACGGCCCGGGGCGCCCCCGCGAAACGGGTGTGGGCACCGTCTGCTCACACTCGGGACGCGGTCCACGCCCCAGCCCAGGACACACGGGGCCACTGGCCATGGTGGCTGCCCCTTCCAGAAGGGAGAGGGGCTCCCCGCGCGCCCGTGCAGACCCCCTAGGCCGCCCCGCGGACGGCAGGAGGCCCGTGAGCTCAGAATTCATCAGCGCGCGGCTGGCTGGACCCCCGGCGGCGCTCAGACCCTCGCCAACGTGGCTGGCGCTCTGTTAGGCAGCCTGGTGCCACGGTCAGAGAGCCCATGGGACACAGGGACTGTCGGGAACATGCCGAAGATCAACCGACTGTAGCCTGTCGGTCACCTAACGGGAGTTTCGAGTTTCCAGTAAAACCAGCCAAACCAGTTAACCGAACACACAGTGGGGCCGGAACAGAAGACTGTAACCCGAGTGTGGCCCCTTCGGGGACCTGCCGACCAGCACCGCTCCCGTTACAGGGAGCCAGGGACGCGGCAGGTTCCGATTCCCGCGTCTGCGTGCAGCTTTCATAGGCTCCGTTCCCTGTGTGATAGGTAAGAAGCTAACACAGAGCTTAAGTGTTTCTAAAAATAGGCCCTCGCCTGGGTGGCTCAGTGGGTTAAGCCGCTGCCTTCAGCTCAGGTCATGATCTCAGGGTCCTGGGATCGAGCCCCGCGTTGGGCTCTCTGCTCGGCAGGGAGCTTGCTTCCTCCTCTCTCTCTCTGTCTGCCTCTGCCTGCTTGTGGTCTCTCTGTCAAATAAATAAATAAAATCTTTGATGAAAATAGGCCCTGTTCTGGCTCATTCTTGGCAAGGGCCTGGGCACCCCCACGGAGACGGTATGAGGTTGGCGCCTGCCCTCTAGCCCCCAGCCCACGCGCCCGCCCGCCCACCACAGCGTGCTCAGCCCCACAGGGCATGTGGCGCACGGCTCCCTCTGTTCCCAGCAGACCCGAGCCCGGCATCTCAGCCAGAATCCGTCGAACAGCTGGGTTTCCTTCCCCGGCGAATGTGGGGCACCTTCCTGCTAGGAACACGTCTCTAAACACGAATCATCTGAATCCTAAAAGTGCCAGGAGCTCCACATCGTCTGAAAACACGGCTGCCTGGATGCTGGCAAGCGGCAGCCGACATAACGACAACGTAAAGGGTCCAGAATCCTGATAAAACCTCTAAGCATGGATGACGTTCAGCCTGCCCTGCCTCACCGGCCCGCGACGGCACACGGTGGTGAGGACACAGCGCTCGGGAGCACATGCGCCAGGGCCCACCAAGGGCAGCAGAAGGGGACACCGCGGCCAGGAGCTGAGGACACGGGCAGGGAGAGGGCCAAAGCCACTGAGCACAGTGGGCAACAGTCAAAGGCCCAGTCCTCCTGAGAGCGCCGGACCGCCAGAGGCCGGCGTGAGAACCGCGCGATTTCAGCAGCCCGGCCGCGGTGGGCTCTCTCCTTGCAGACGCGGCTTAGCGGGAAGACGAAGCAAACGTACCGAATTCACTAATGAGAACACGCTGGAATCACGGACGCTTTTAACCCTAAGTCACTCGCCTCCCACGGCAGGGTGGACGTGTTTCCTCAACCCGGGGCACGCGCAGGACTGGGTGCGGGAGTCGGGGCCCAGCCGGCACCCACGGTCTGCGCACGGGCCGCCTGGGTCTGCGGGAGTCTCTGGAGCCCCAAAGTATAGATTCCATCTTGGGGGAAAGAACCACAGCGGAGCAACCCAGGCCCGGGGGTGGGGGAAGGTCGGGGAAGCTGCTCAGTCCGTGGTGCGCACGGCGGTGACCAGCACGGGTCTCCTCTCATGGCACGAGGCTCCTGACCCCGAGATGTGGCCACTCCCCAGGAGAGGCCCCGAATCCGAGGCAGACACGGAGTCTGAAACTTCAGTATGAAGCCAAGAACCCACCACACCCACGGACCACCCTTGCCTGGACCGGCAGAACTGGGCGAAACGAACGTACTTCTGAAATTACCTCACGTGTGTCTACGGTTTCCAGATGCCACACGTGGCACATCTGTGGGCTGCTCAGCCCTCCCCTCTCCCGCAGTGGACGCCTATGCCGCTGCCCCGTCACCGGAGCGGAGGCTGCTGGGGGCGCACACCAGGCCCCCGCTGGAAGGGGGCAGCTCACCCGCCGCCTGCCGTCCTCCACAAGCCCACGGAGGGGCCGGAGGTCAGGCCTGGCTGGGCTGCGGCTCGGGGCCCTGGTGGCTGACCGCTGCCCAGCACGTGCCCGCACTTTGCACCCGCGGCCCCGCGGTCCTTCCCTGCACGGTAAGAGCTGGTGACTCACCGCGAGAGCAGCCTTGTCCTCTGCAGGGAAACGCAACGGCCCCCCGGGCAAGGCAGCACTTTCTCCTTCCTGCTTCGGGCTGTTTCCTCATCCACTCGTGTCACACACTCACCAGTGGGCAGTGGCTGGAGGCCAGCCCGGGGCCGAGCTGGGCGAGCCAGGCCAACAGGAGGGACCAGAGGGCAGCCCCAGGGCTCTGTCCCCATCGGGCCGAGCCAGCCTGCAGCAGGGGGCCAGAGGGTCCGCGAGAGAAGCTTCCAAAAGCCGGAGCCACAGGTGGGAAGGAGGGACAGTGAGTCGCGTCCAGGCCTCTGTGGGAGGTGAGCACTATTGCCCACAGGCCCTGGGCACCAGGTGACAGCAGGGACGGGAGCCCCTCCTCCCTGGGGTCAGGCAGCAACAGCCTGACCCGTCTGATGACCCAGAAGCACAGCTGTCCAGGCTGCCCCAGGGCCCCCAGCAGCAGGACGGACGTGAGGGTTCCCGAGCACACTCAGAGTGAGAGCTCAGCCGAGGGTGGCCAAGCCTGCGCTCGGACCAAAGCCGAGGCTCCTGGGGACAAAGCTGCGTTTTCCAGAAGGCGAGGTGCTGCACACTGCGGGGCGGGGGGGGGGGGGCAGCTAAGGGAGCAGGGTGGGGCTGGCTGCTGAAGGCTGGGATGCAGAGGGAAGGGGGTGACGGGTCCGGCCCCTCCTCTGCCAGCCGGGCCAACTGCAGCCTAGCGCTGCTCCCAGCACACCAAGCAGGGTGGTGCCTCCTCTGGTCTCCACGACGCCATCACTGAGGCCAGACCCCAGCACTGAGCCCACGGGTAGCGGCCCACACCCCCTGGCAGTCTCTGGTCACGGTCCCGGCTGTACGAGGCCAGGTCCCGCGGATCCTGGCAGGGACACCCGTGCTCCCACACGGCAGCGCTTCGGGGTCCAACACAGAACCATGCACAGCCCAGAGGCCCTAATGCACCACGGGGACAGTCGGGGACACCCACTGACCCCCTGACGGTGTCCGTGACCCTGAGAATTCAGGTCGGCCTGCCGTAGGAAGCTGTGACCGAAGGACTGCTCTTCCAGAGTGGGCAGCAGGGGATAAAGACACTGTAGGGACAATGTTCCTGGGAAACGACGCCAGCCCCACCTGCCGGCCTTGTGACACGCACGTGCACTCTTCACAGCCCTCCCACGCTTGCCCCCGATCACAGAGACCGCAATCACCCGGCCAGGAGCTGAGGCTCCCAGGGCCCTCTTCAGGGACGCGTTCGGCGCCCGTCCCTGTGGCGGGTTACCAGCCAACAGCCGAGCCGACGGGCTGCTCCAGGTGACCCGTCTGGGGTCTGCTGGGAGTGGGAGAGTCAGACTCCGGCTCCCTTTGCCAGACCGGCGGGGGAACCCAGCAACGCGCGGCGACCCCCGGGCTCCGGCACAGCCGCCCTCGGACAGGCCTGCTCTCCCTGGGGTCTGACACCGCACGCAGAGTGACCCTCAGTGTGATCAGCCAAGACAGTAACTGGTCCTGGCAAAGTTCCCGAGAAAGTAAAGGAAAATCTCCCTCTGGTTCGGGTACAACCGCTGCTCTTACACGGTCCCGGGTTTGTGTTAACAGACATGGTACGTCGCGAAGACTCAGAAACGGCCGTCACAAAGGACGGGATTTTATACCCCGGTTCTGCAGAGACAGGAGAGGACGGGAGCCCAGAGGCTGGCCGTGAGCGGGGAGCCGGGCTCCCACCCAGGTCTGCATCGGTTTTCCTGGCAGGGTTTCTCCATCTGCCCTTGCACACGGCTCCCGCTGGGGACAAGGGCCCTGTGCCCCGGTCACTCTCCCGCGAGGGCTGCGCCCTCCACTCTGGTCAGGTGCAGCGGGAACCCTCACGTGGACGCACATGTGGCATCCCAACAGCTCGGCCTCCGGGACACGGCTCTGGGCAAGAAGTCACGCTCCGTCCTGGGTGAACACACGCCTCGGCTTCCTCCTGGCACGCAGATCCTGGCACACCGGGAGAATTCGTAAATCCTTTTTGTTTCTGATATTTTGAACTTTATGATCCTGAGTCCAATCATGCCATAGACTCTGCCCTCTGAGCAGAGGCGGGTGTGAAGGTCACTGTCACAGGGACAACAGCTGGGGAGCGAGGAGAGAGTAGGACCAGCCGCTCAGGGACAGCCTGGGATGGTCTGCGACCATCACACCCCTGGACACGCCGTCTCTTGGCATAACAACATAAGGGAGTTTTTCATCACACTCGCTCCAAGCCACCGCCAAGGCCTGGCCCCCCGGGCAGTGCCGCCGAGTCCAGGGCACAGCAGTCTGGGACGGACAGAGCGGGTCACGCCCCGAACACCATGCCAGCCCCTGACGGCCATCGGGTCACTGCCCCTGACCTCGGAGCCCGGCCTCCAGCTTGACAGCAGCATGAGAAAAACCCCACTGCTTCGGCCGGGATTTACAAAGCCAGAAGCAGTCACAGGAAAAGCAATGCATTCGCCACACACTTAATGTCTGTGCTTCTCTTTTTAACTTTTTCAAGAATTTATTTATGTTTTAGAGAGAAAGAGCGAGCGCACAAACGGGGCGAGTGGCAGAGGCAGAGAAGGAAGCAGACTCCCCGCGGAGCAGGGAGCCCGATGCGGGACTTGATCCCAGGACCCCGAGATCACGACCTGAGCTGACAGCCATCACCTCCCCAGGCGCCCCAGGGTAGCAGTTTAACAGGAAACAGAAAGCAAGTTACCAATCCGTCTGAAAACACTCCTTATACCTCCATCTTTTTAAAGGCAACACTCGGCACCAGGTGAAGCCATTGTCTTTGGCTGCCAGTGGTCCCAAGGGGTTGGCGACCCCATTATCCAATCTGCCAGATGAAGGAAGAGAAACCCCAGCAAGACAAAGTGGCTTTGCCAGACGGGGCGGGTCCAGGGTAAACCCCGGGGGGTCTGGTACCCATGCGGACCCCAGCCCCGCTGAACAAAGCAAAGGGCCTGGTGAGCCACTCCTGCCGGCAGGGACCAGGAGCGGAGGTCAGAGTCCAGGGACTCGGGCCACGGTGCGTAAATACATACGGCAGAACAAAGCCCTCGGAGGAGCTGGTTTTCAAGATCCTGATAAGACCCCAACTCCAGAGGACCAGGGGTCACAGTCAACATTGGTTCTGTCTTCTCTCCGGGTTGGAAACTCAGATGTGGGGAGGGCCAGGCAGGCAATGAGCCCGAGAGCCCAGCCTGGGCAGCACGCTGTCCTCAACAGACCGAGCTTCCGACGGGCCTTCCTGCACCCCGCAGAGCTGCAGCCGCCGAGGGGACACGGGACGACGGGCAGACGCGACAGGAAAGCAGCTCCTGCGACTCCCGTGCCGACCAGGCGCCCAGAGAGCAAACTCACACGTGGTCTGTTCTGGCCAACACGCGCGACTCGAGGGAGACGCTGCCCTTTCAGACTTGGCGTCACTCTGGCAAAGTGGCAGCTAACGAACTGGCTTCGTAAAAAGAAGAAACAGAACAAAACAAAACAAAAGCTTCCCAGATGGGCCGCAAAGCCCTTCTAGATGCTCCCAGAGCCTCCGTAGCACAGCGACCAAGAGAGAAAGAGGACAGACTCTGACTCAGGCGCCCCCGTGAAAGCCCGTTGGCTGAGCCGCCCGTGCAGATGGGGACGTGTTACTGGAGTTTACGCGGATCCTGGGCGTTCCGCGAGTCAGAACATCCGCGTCCGCACACCCGCATGGAGGGAGCCCCTGGGGCCAGGGCACGCCTGCAGAGCGGGTCTGCAAGCCCGACTCTTCGGTATGTGGGCGGCTGGCCCTGTGCCCCCCTCCCTCTGCCCACAGGGTGCCAACAGCACCCCCCCAGAGGTGACGACCAGAAAGGCCTCCAGACGGTCCAAGCTTCTGGGGGAGGTCACAACAAAGTCACTGCCAGCTGAGAAACCGCCGCACGGAGCCGGACCCAACGTTAACCCCAGTGCCACCGCAGAGAGGACGCAGCGGGGTCGGGTACCCAGGGTCTGCCCCGGATGCTGTCCACCAGGACGAGACGTGGGTGCACCTGCCCCCACCAGGGCGAGTCCTTCTGGAGAAACCTCTCCACCTTGGGTCCGGGGGCTGCGTCCCAGAGACCACACTGCAAACCCTCGTGCTGTAGAGAACGGCATGCTTCCGGGTGATTCCGCTGGCCAGCGATGACCAGTCTCAAGGCAGGTGTGACTCACGTACATTAAACCCTGACGCCCACCGTTTTAGTACCTCTCTGTTGTCAGCTCACTGCAAGTCGTGGCTTGGGCATCAGAAGTGGCCGCCCCACGGCGAGGCACCTGCCCAGCAGGACGGCTGTCCCCGGAGAGGACGCGGGAGAGCCGGTGTCGCCGTACTCGGGGAGAGTGAAATGGTACAGCCGCTTTGGAGAACAGTTTGGTCGCTGCTTAAAACATGAAACACAAAAGCCTCAAAGTGACCCCAAGAGCCAGCAGTCCCACAGCCCCCATGACGCAATGGTGGTCTGCCCGGGGGGGGCCCAGTCTCCCCTGTGCGCCTCCTCGCTCCGCGGAAGCCGCTGCCTGGGGGGAGGCCCATGTGGCCAGAGCCACGAGGATCCAAGGCTGCCACAGCTGTGACAGGGAGCTGGGAGGGGCTGTGCCGGCCGGGCCCGGGGGGCCACCTGCACTTGGTCTGTCCTAGACGCTGAATCACCAGAGGTTTAGGCTGGGGTGACAGTCAGTGACAGGTACCGAGGCAGGTCACCGACAGGCTTGAGGGCATCAGCTGCGTCACGATCCTCAGAGGAACAGAGCGGGCTGTGCGCCCTCTGAGAGGCCCTGCACACCAGGCCACGCGTGGGTCAGGGCCACGTGCGAAGGACCACCGGATTCAGCAGGATCCTGATGGAGTGGCCCCAAAACACTGCGTGTGGCACTAGCGACTCCAGGGAAAGACAGGTCAGAGCTGCCCAGCCACGCGGGGAGGCCCGTTTCCTAACCCTCCATATGGGAGTGTGACAGGCCACATCCCCCCACTGGCCACCAAAGCCCCCACGTGCGCATGGTCATGACGGAGCACAGGCCACAGCGTAGGACCTGCCGGGAGCCCCTTCCGCTGTGTCCACACCAGAGCCGGGGCCAGAGCACTATCCTGGGGCCCGTGTGGGGCCACGTCCACGACCGAAGGACCCACTTGGCCATCTCCGTCGTGCTTCGGTCAGACGCCCGTTGGTTCAGAAAGCCAAAATCTTGGGCCCTGCCTGCAATTTGATGTTTTACAGGACCTTGTCCTCAGCTTGTGTTTTGGTTCTGGACTTCCGGAACGAGCGAAATCGAGCATCGTCAGGACCTGAGTGCTGCTCTGACTACAAGCGAGGACGACGGGGTCCGTGCAGCGTCTGCGCTGCTCCAACAAGGCTGCGTAACGGGCAGTTGTTTCGGGACGTGGTGACAGACCTCAAGCAGCCTCTGGGACAACACACAGGCAGGAGGTACGGCCCGGACTCCCTTAATTCCTTGCAAGTAAAATAAAGAAGTCACGCAGCATGGGCATGTGGATTCGGCAAGGACGCCAGGCATGCGGGCAGCACGTGGCAGATGTCCAGGGGCGTCTGCCACCTCGGTGCCACGGCAGGGATGGAGCATCGCAGGCGGCTGGGGGTCTGATGCGGCGTGAACTCCAGATCTGCTCAGGGTACCGCCGCAGTGTCAATCACCAACGTGCCACGCTGTCACGGGACGCTTCCCGGCCTGTTCAAGGACAGGCATTACCCACGTTCACGTGCAGATCCGAACCTCACAAAAGCCCAGAGATGCCATCCACCCGCCGACCAGGGAGCTAAGAAATGGGCCAGGACGCAGCCAACGACCTTTGTTCCCATAAACACACAAGGCCTCACAAAGGATGGGAAGGCCAGGCGTGGCCCTGGCGTCCACAGCAGCCCCCTTCGTGCACAACATGCTCACCTCAGCGGAGCTCCAAAAACAGCCCAAAATCTAACACAGGAACAAGAGCTGCCATGTTGAGTGCCTGGTCACAGAACTTCCAATTCCAGCCTTTGCCATAATCCTGAAAGTCGGGGACATCTCGCTCCCCCACAGACGAGAGCCCACGCAGGCCACGCTGGGAGCTGCAACGTGCACGGTGTCCCCCAGGACACGGATGAAAGGAAAAATCCAGTCCTTTGTGTTGAGAGGACACCGTTCAATACCGGGATGGAGTCTGCAGGGTCCCTGGGACGGCGGCCCCACGGCGGCCCCACCAGGACACAGGGGCTGGAGAGCTGGGGTCTCCGTTTTCTGTGCTGTCCACGGGTAAAGAAAGGTTTTCCCATTTTTAAATGGTTAGAAAAACTTAAAAAGAACTTGACTACAGGTACTGAGGTTGTACTTTCCTAGGACTGCCACAGGTCAGGAATAATTACTCGGGAAGACGTTCGATTCGTTCAGAGCAGGTCACGCGGGGTGCGGTGGGCCTGAGGCGGCCGGCTGGTGTCCTGCGTGCGGAGGGTGTGCGGAGCTGGACATGCCGCCTCCCCGGCCCCCGCCCTGAGGGCCTGCCCATCCCACAGGTCGCACACCTTAAGGGAAGACTTCTGTCCTCTTGAGCCCCCATGTGGGGCAGAGTGTATGGCCGCCCGCCTGGGGTCCTCCAGTTTATCCAAGTCAGCTTCAGAATCTAAGACGTTTTCCTCCCTAGACAGTCATGTCCGACCAGACGCAGTGGCCTCAGCACCAGGCACGTTGGGTGGGAAGGCTCTGCTGGGGGGCGGGGGGGCATCCTGTGCACGGCGGGAGGGTAGTGACATCCCAGCCTCTGCCCACAGGACGCCAGGAGACCCCCAACTGTGGCGACCAGACGCCACATGTCCCTTGGGGCGCAAGCTGTCCGATGGCAGGCCCTGACCTCCAGGCTCACCTGGTCCAATCACCCTCCCCCCACCCACGTTTCAGAATGTGGGTCACAGATTTCAGCCCACGAGTAAACGAGCCCTCACCTGAAAACAGCCTTCCTCCAGGCCCACGTGGGATCCGTGGCAGTCCCATGCGCTCCTTGTGCCCCCCTCCCCGGGCTCTCTACCCATCCTCAGCCTCCTGGTTTCGCTCAGCGCGTAACGGACTCCCCCACGGCCGTCCAGACTGCCCACCACTCCCCACTGCACGGAGCCCTCCACGCTCCTCAGGCGAGCTCACCGTGCGGTCACCGCCTTCCTCCACGGTCCACCAAGCGAGTTAACTGTGAAGACAACGGGCTGCTGGTGTTAAATCCCGGCTCCGGCCACCCTCCAACCATCCGTGGCCCCAAGACACTCTCCACGCCCACCGCACGGGTCCCATGTCCCGACGCCGCCTGGAGGCAGACACAGCCCCCGGCCGAGAGCACATGTGGCTCGGGCCCCTGGTCCGCTCCGAGGAAACGGCCCACCGCCAGCGCGGGGCCAGCCGCTCCGGAAACTCCTGATGTCCCCTGGGGACAACCACACCTTGTCCTCGGCACGCTGAGCTCAGCAGAGACGCTCTGGTGTGTGTGATGCAGTCGGTGGCTGGCACTGTCCTCCCGGGCTGCTAAGCACATTCAGGAATTTTCTCTGGTTGACACGTGAGGTTTTTTCCATCTAGGAGGCGGTGAAGCCTGGCCGGTCTGAACCGCTCCGCCCACGTTTCCTCCCGCAGAACCCGACCGGCCGCAGAGGCCTTCCCGGGCACCGGAGCCGCGGGGACGCAGGGGCGGGGCCCTCCCTCACGCAGGCCGGCGGCAGGACCCACCTTCCCCACTTTCCACTTCCGCTTCCTGTTGTCCCGACCGCACAGCCCGGTCAGCAGCGACGCCGTGCGGTCAACGCGGCCCGCCACAGCCGCTCCCCAGCCGGCGAGCCGCAGGGCTGGTGTCTCCTCACGACCCGCGTCTGAGCGCACGCTTCCCTCCTCTCCCGGCCTGTGCCGTGGACCCAGGCTGCCCCCCGCGCTGTGTGGCCGCACTGTGTGGTCCCTGGCTCGCTCCCCTCCTGCGTGACGGCCGCAGCAGGGAGGAGCCACTGGCCCCGCACAGCAGCCCCGGCGGGCGCTCAGGAGTCCTGTCGAGGGAAGGAACCTGCGGGCACAAAAGCGGCCGCGTGGAAGCCACAGCCCCCTTGGACTTGCCCAGTTCCCTCCATGGCTCCCTGCTGTGGGGAAAGACCAGCAACGGGGCACCGGCGGGGACAGAAACGTCCCAGGAGACCAGCCGCGCCCCCGCACACAAACCCAGAATGGATGGCCTCCGGCCACACGGCTGTGGGGAGCCCGGGACAGCCGAACCCCTTCCCGGGCCACACACCCGACGGCCCCCCCCCCCCGTCACCCACACCGCACACAGGAGCCCTCAGGAGGAGGCCAGGATCCGACACGAGGTTCCGAGAGAAACGCAGTCGGGAAGCAACACGGCGCAGACTTCCGGGATGTGAGCAGGGGCTGAATGCGGGGGGAAGGGGCCCTTCACGACAGGGGCCCCGGGGCCACCCACATAGGGACACGCGCACGCAAATGTGACGACACAGGAACCTGCCCGCCCAGCAGGAGGGGAGGACCCGCAGCTCCTCCCCGCTGAACAGCCAGCAGCCTCCCCCTGCCTCCCCCTGCCGCCGGCTCCCGCAGCCATCGGCAATTCGGGAGCAGAGGAACCGCTCTCCACATGCCCTGGCATGGGATGGCAAAGTAGCAACGATGCCCCCACCCGCTGAGGGCAGGGGGAAAGCCCACGATTGCCAGCGGAGGTCGGTTTCGGCTCCCCGGCCACGGCGTCCACCCCTCCCTGCTCCAGACCGAAAGCAGACCTTGGACCTCGGCCTTCTCCCCACAGGAAGCCCAGCGCACTGCGGTGCAGAGCTGCGCCCGGGGCGCCCCGGCCCTGCCTCCTCGTGCCGCGCAGGGAGGGGCGGAGGACCCTCTTCTCCCCTCCCGCCTCACGAAGTGTCGCCCTCCCAGGAGCCCCTTCCCAACGACCTCGGATCAGAACCCAGGTTCACTGTTTTCCCAAAAGCACATCTGTCCGTCCTCTCCCCGTCTGGGTTGCGTCTCTCCCCCGCCGCCTCCATCCAGAGCTGGCCCTTGCGATTGGGGAAACGCCCCGGCCTCCGACTGGCGCTGGCTGAGCTGCTGTGAGCGCTGGCGCCCGGGCGAAGCTCCCGTAAGCAACATCACCCCGCGCTACAGCGGGAGAGGCCAGGCGCGGGCTCCACAGGGCCCCGGGGGGCAGGAAGGCATCGGAGCTTAGGGCCCAGTTACCCACCAGTTACTGACCTTGAACCCTGCCTTGCTTACGCTCCTCCGAACGTGTCACATACTTCACAGTAAACAGCTTACGACCCCTTCCCCCAAAATCAAACGTGTAAGTTCCCACTTCTTCAAGAGACCCAGGCACCGGGAACAGCTGGGGCTGGGCGGCTCCCGGCTCGCCGGGTTTCCCCGCTGACTGCCCGGCCCAGGACGCCGGCGGGAGCTGGGGGAGCCACGGCGAGCGCTTCCCATGGGGCGTGCCACGGAGCCTTCCAGGGGCCGGGGACCGGGCACCAGCTTCTTCCCAGGGCTTCGCGGCCCCGATGCACCCAGGATAGGGCACCGTGGGGGGCAGTGGCACTGCGAGTGTTACAAGCGCACCAGTGTGACCCTGAGCTCTCTGGGCACGTAGACCCAGCACGCAGGAAGTCTTCGTGATGCAAACACGGACGACGGCGGACGCCATCGTCGCCTGGAAACACGCCTTCAGGACACTCTCCCACACACGTCCGAGAACTTCTCAGAACGAGCACGTCTGCTACAGTCGTCAAATGAGAAGGTGACGGAGACCCACCCGGGCTTGGGTTCGTGGCGCACGTTAAATGCACCCCAGCCCTGCCATGGGCTTCTTCCTTTTTGCAGACAATCCTCCGTCCTTTCTAAAAGCTCCCGAAGGTGCTGTAAAACGTTCTCTAACGCGCTCGGAGAAAAGCGTTTCTCTGAAACCCCGCCAGAAACACTATTTTGCTTTGGAGCCTTGGCACGACCAGCCCACATGCTGTCGGGGGTGAATCCTTGCCCGTTGGGGGGCGGAGCCCCGGGGGGCGGCCTCGGCGTCTCCTGGTGTCTGTGGTCTGCGGACGGCCCGCACGATGGCATCTGTCACTACCACCCTCCATGCCCACTGTCCTGCCCAGCCCCTCATCGGGGACCCGGGCTGCAAAGTCACCCTTGCTCCCTCAGGGACCCAGTTATCCCCAAGCCCACACAGGACCCCGACTCCGAGCTGAGCATTTTCCCAGACATCTTGCAGTTGCCGTGCGACGGTGACCCTGCTTGCCGCTGTCTCTCATCCCCCCCTGCCCGTCGTTCTGGGCACCTGGCGACCCACACCGAGTCACCATGACCTAACCCCGCAGCCCGCGGTCCCACTCAGGATGCGGACGCAGCAAGAGAGCAGAAAGAACCCAGTGGAAACTCAGGCAAAAGGCTTGAAAGGACGTTTCCACAAAGACGACGCACACATGACGGACAGGCCCACAAAGAGATGCCCAAGTCACTGATCCATCGGGAAACGCGAGACAAGACCACAGCGACACAGCGCTTCCCACCCAGTAGGACGGCAGGAGCGGAAACCAGAAACTAGCCAGGGCCGCTGAGGACGCGCAGGGGCCTCCTGCAGCAGGCAGGGCAGCCGATGGGGCTGCCTCCACAGAAACGGAACGCACTCGCCATCCGATGCGGCAGGCCCGCTTGGGGCACTCACCGGACAGACTGAAAGCAAGGTTTCAAGGACGGAGCTGTACCCCGTGCTTAGCGGCATTCTAAGCACGAGAAGATCTGGAAGCCCAAGCACGTGGGCAGGTGCCTGGATAAGGAAAACGGGGTCGAGCAGAGGGGAGCTCTTCTGCAGGGACAGGGCCCGCTCGCCTTCACCCGGGGCCTGGGGCCGTCTCAAGGACTGTGTGTGGCCACAGCTCGCCACAGCCCGCGGCATGGAGAAGTTCAGTCTTGGCTGAGGAGGGAGCAGTGAACCTACGGGCACAAGGCAGTGGCTTCACGATCACCAGGGCGTCCACACGGCACGGCCATGGTCCCAAGGGACCGGCAGACATGGCCACAGCCACGGAGTGCGTGGTTCCAGCGGAAAGATGGTGATGCCGCCCCAGACTGCTGCCATGTCCCAGGACCTCATTCCCGGCCCCAAGGTCGTGCACCAGCCTGCTGGACGACAGCCGGCCTGCGGCTCCATGACACAGATGTCCCAGCCTCTGCCAAGCCTGGCGATCACCGTCATCGACCCCAGCACCGCCTCCCCAGCCCAGCAAACCGTCGGCACAGCCCGCGCACACGGTGACCCACCACGCGAAGAGGAGCCGGTGGTCTGGGCGGCAGGGAGGAAGCAGTATGGTCGTGACCGTGGGCCTCGCCGTCGCCACTAAACCTGGCACTTTGCCAAGCGGCGAACGAGCAGTGACGGTCTCGAGTCACGCTCCTTGCGCTCAGTTTGAAATACTGCAATTTACGGTGACTTTTTCAGACATAATTTTGCTTGTTTTAAAGAGTTTTCATCGAGACTGTAGCTCGGGCCAACCCTGATTTCCTGCAGTGAAGTTCATTTAAGGGATTCACAGAACGGACATGTTCGCAGCAGGAACACGGGGCTGTGCGCTCACGTGGAAAACACAAGGCCTTTGTGGTTCCTGCGGTCGCAGTGTGCAGGGTGTCAGCTTCAGGTGGTTCCTGACGCTTTCTGGCCCGGAACGGTCACATTCCTCCCGACGGCACACGGCGCCTTGCCCAGCAGAAGCAACGTCGTCGGGAAAGTGTGTGCATAAATGCGCCGCGTTCAGGGGAGTGCGTGGCCTTCCCAGGGCGCGGGCGGCCGGTCTGCAAACCGGTCGTCACCTCCATGTGGGAAAACGTTGCGCGGGGCTCCCGAGTGGGGGCTGAGACATCCTGCATGTCGGGGACAGACTGAGCACAAATCAGCCTGGAACCACCACTGGGAGGAAAGCGCAGGGTCAGCCTCGCGATGACAGTCCTCCAATGGCACCTTCTGGGTCACCCCAAAGCCGGTGAGAGGCAGAGTGCGGCGTCCCACTTCTCCACCGACCTCCTCACCAGCAACAAATGATGCCACGGGCACGCTTCACCCCTGCGGACGTGTGATTAGAGAAGACGGTGAGGCAGACGACCGTGGCGCACGGCTGACCAGGGTGACGCCGAACGTGAACACGGGCTTTGCCCATCACTGCGCCGTCGGGACCACTGCCAGCAGATGCCGCGCGGACGCCCCCCAGCCCCCGCAGGCCCTGGCTGGGGTCCTCGGCAAACCCCCACATGGTAACAAACCCTCCAGGCACCGAAGCTGTACCGGGGACAGATGCTGGGACCACAGTGGATCAACCACCACTTATTTTCCCCCTAAACCAAACCAACCGGCTGAAGCTTGTCTTCGTGGAGTCCTAGGCGGGAAGGAGGCCGCCGCCGCAAGCAGGCTTCCCTGGGCCTCTGGGTGCCGCGAGCCGAGGACACACAGCACCGCATGACCTCCCCACCCCGCGGAGGAAACCCGCCGTCCCTCCCGGAGAACGCATGCGCCTCGCCCGCCAAGCAAGCAGCAGGAGGCGGAGGGCCCCCGCGCTGTCCCGTCCCCTGAATCCTCCCCGCGAGGCTGGCTTCTCGGATGCCCAGCGCCGCCGCTCGCGATCGGAATCTGATGAGCAAGCTGCCTTTCCCGAACTTCCAGTCGGCTCTCGAGGGAGGCCCTCTCCCGCCCCAACCCGGAGAAGCCACGCAGAGTCTGAAAAACGCCATCCTGGAGCCACGAGGCCACAACATCCGCAAGGGTCAAAATCCAGAAAGTTCTGTGCGGCTTCCGGGTGGAGAACACGGCCCCTGCTGGAGACGCAGCCACACGGCCATGGTCAGGACGGCTGTGGCCACACGTGGACTAAGCCGCCAGAATGACCAGAGCAAGTCCGCTGGGCGTAAGGGGGGCTGTCGCGATGCCCTCGGAGAACGGGCCCAGGCGATGGGCTGCAGGTAAATTACCGTGATCCGCATCATTTTGACACATTCAAGCACATTTTTAGTTTTTCCTTTTCTCAGCTTCGTTTCTCTGGCATCTAACATTAGTGAAGTTGTCCCCCGAATGCACCAACTAGAAGCCTGACTCCGCCCTGCCCACAGCTGGCGCTGAGCTCGCACACCCGGCTGGGGGCCGTGTCCTCCACGTCTGTGCCCATCCTGGGGGCTGTGTCGACTGCAGAACCAGCTCGCAGACCGCGACACCGTCCCCATTGGGAAAGAGCATCCCAGCGGCCGTCGGGGTTGGGCTGTGCATGGGGAACACGCCTGCCGCCCCTCCTCCCGGGACAGCAGGGAGCGAGACTTCAGGGGAACGGTCCTCTGCACCTTTTCCCCCACTCAGGACCCAGAACAGTCGCTGGGACAAGAGGCGCGGGTCCCTGGTGAAGTGCTGGAGGCAAGTCAGCCTCCGGCAGCTTCACATCTACAGGACCCTGAGCATGACTGGAGACGGATGGAGAAAATGTCCCAACAGAGTGCAGGGACGGCACAGCCTCCACGGGAAGCCACCAGGAAGAACGAGGACATGGGATCCTGGGGGTGGGGGTCTCCCACCCAGCAGGATGCTCCTGGGGCGCCCACCACTGTGTGGGAGCTGGTGGGCAAGGGTCATCTGACTTGCTATGGCTGGGAGCGGAGGGCACAGTAGTCATTGGAAAGAACCTGTCTAAAGTACGCGCGGGGGACGCCTGGGTGGCTCAGTGGGTTAAGCCTCTGCCTTCGGCTCAGGTCATGATCCCAGGGTCCTGGGATCGAGCCCTGCATCGGGCTCTCTGCTCAACAGGGAGCCCGCTTCCCCCCCATCTCTGTGCCTGCCTCTGTCTACTTGTGATCTGTCTGTCAAATAAATAAATAAAATCTTAAAAAAACACAACAACAAAGTGCGCACGGGTCCTGGCCGGTGCACCGTCCGTGAGCCGCCGGTACCCACTGAGAGGGCGCGTGGACGCCCACCCCCTTCCGTCGGGGAGGGGCTGGCCGCCTGCCCTCCCCCGGCCCGGCAGGCAGATGGACGACAGGGCTGGGCCCCCAGCGCGCCCACGGTCCTCCACCAGCGGCGGCCCCCCACAGCCCCACCCGCAGCGGCACCGGCACGAGGCTCCCCGTCCCTCTCCTCCCCAGCCCACCCCCCAGCTCTGAGGGCTGTGCACTGACCCCACACAAAACCCCATCCAAGTCCTGGTCCTCCCTTCCTCACTTGGCTCTCCAACAGCCGCAAACTTCAGGAAACACAAACTTCATCAAAGTCCACCTCGGACAAACGAAATTTCACCCTTGGTCCTGCTCTGTGTGCCGCGCTGGACAGGACATGTGTGCCGGGAACGCGACAGGACGTGGGGGAGCCCCGAGAATCAGAGCGAGGGCCCGAGAACGCTGCTCTGCCTCCACAACCGTGTGCCAGGCCCCGGAGCGGTGGTGACCGGCAGCCACACTGTGTGACCCACGGGGACCAGGAGACAGCGCGGACGCCGTGACCTGCCGGGGAGGCGTGCTGTCTGCCGCGACACGCAGTCACCTTGGGCGAGTCTCCCGAGGGGCGTGGCGAGGGCTCATCCTCAGAGCCCCTGCAGAAAGGTCACGGAAAGCCACGGCCGCGCGACACGTGACACGTTTTCACCTCAACCTCAAACATTTCCCCCGAGGCCCAGAGAGTGGAGGTACTTTAATCTGATCTTGTTCAAGCCGAAACCTAGGTGGAGTGACCACATTCGCGCTTTCCCGGATACGAAAGAGAAGGTGCTCGCAAGTCCCCGGAGTGTCGCTTCGTGGTGACAGCCACCAGAGCAGGGTCCCCGGCGCGGCTGCCGAGCCCCGGGAGGCGCTGAGTCTCACCACAGCTTTGTGGGGTCTTAGTATTACTATGACGCTCTTCTTGACTGGTAAACTGAGGCATGTGACAATTTTTAGGTGTATTTGAGCAAAAATCCGGCCCCCAGGCTCTACTGCCAGCCACGCGGCCAGAGACACGAGGACGCCCCCCCCCCCCCCCCCGTTTCAGGCCACTCGGAGGAAGATGAGGAGCGCACGGCAGGCCTGGGTCGGCAGGTCGACCAGCCGCCATGCCCGACAGCGTCTTCGCGCCCGCGGGTTCCCTGCGTCGCTGGCCGCATCCCGCGATAAGGGCAGCTCGGCGGGGCGGCATCTCAATGCTTCTGCTCCCGGAGAAACGGAAGAGCACCGGGGGGACGGGGTGGAAACACCGCAGCTGCCGGACGCCGGTGGAAATCTGCAGTCCTCGCGGCAGGCGGGCGGCTCGGGCGTCCGTCCCTGGGTTCGCGCCCGCTCCATGGCTGCGGATTCGAGCCGGCGCGGGTCCACCGGCCAACCCCAGCCCTCGGGTCCTACGCCGCAGACCTGAGCTACCCTCGGGTCCTACGCCGCAGACCTGAGCGTGTAGACGGGACCACCCACGCTGCCCACGGCGAAGGTGACGCCCGTCCACTCTGAGAAGCCCTCCCTGGATTCTCCCGCACGGCGAAGTTGTGTTTAGCAAAAAGTTCTAACGTTACATGAAGTTAGTATAAAGTTGAACATAAGCCACGTGCCCCACGGGGAACTTCTGGGGGCACTTTTTTTACTTAAGGCGTGCACCTGTTCTCCGCGCCACGTGCCTGGGGAGATGGCCACAGCGGCGGCCGTCAGAGCCTCCCCCCAGCTCAGCCAACCCCCAGGGCACCTTCTCAGCGTGGATGCCAGCAAGCAGTGCCCGTGGCAGGCGGGAGACGCCCGTGGGCCTCGTTCCCAAGGTGATCGCGGGGAGAGTCGGCGTCTGGGGGGAGCACGCAGCCTGACCCAGGGCAAAGCCAGCTCCCACGCACCTGCCACGGACTCCAAAGCCTCTCAAGTCTTCCTCCCAAGGCACAGCTCCAAGTCCCCATCAGGCCCCCCGCCTGCACTGGAACCTCCCCCAGGACGCAGCCCGCCCTCCCCGGGGGCTGGCCTTCTCCCTCGTCCCGGGAACTTTCTAAGCAAGCACTGCAGGACATGGGCCACGGTCGCCTTTCTGGGCTCCTGCTGTTCATGAGACAGAGCCACACGCGTGTTCAATCTTCAGTGGACAGAGAACGCGCCTTTCCAGGCTGCCCACAGCTTCCGTCACAAACCCCACACGCGGGGCTACAGAAATTGGGGCTAGCGGCCTGGCTCCAGGAGCCGTGGGAACGGACGACCATGAGCGCCGCTGGGGCTCTCGGACCGGGACCCGGGAGCAGCAGTCCCCGGCAGTGCCGCGAGGCCAGCGTGGAGAACGCACTCCGGTCCCGGCGGGCGCCGCACACACACCCACGGATCAGCTCAGCACCGGGACCCTGCCCTGCTGCCATTCGCAACACCAACCAGAGTCCCGTGTAGGCGTCCCCCGTTCAACGCGCTCCCCAAATCCCAGGTTTCCCTCCACTCAGAGCACGAGTAAAAGGTGCACGAGGCCCCACTGACCTCCCTGCCCACAGCTGCTGGTCACTCACAGCTCCAGCCCTCTGCCCTCCCCGCTGCCCCGACCTCAGGGCCTTTACACGTACTATCCCTCACCTGGGCCACCTTCCTTCCCCTCAGGCCTTGCATGCCCGCCAGCAAGGTGAGGTCAGGCCTCACCACTCTGTTTAAAATCGCCCATCACCCCAAAGCCCATCATCCCTTCCTTCCCGACCCCACTGGGGGTTTCTCTGCGATACTAACAGCCACGTGACTGACTCTGTATCTCAAGGACCACCCCATCGGAAAGTAGCGCGCACACGAGAAGGGACTGTCCCGGGCATGCCGCTCAGCCTGGCCGTGGGCGCCCAGACCCAGCTGGAGAAACAGGACCTTCCTCCTGCCGGGAGCAGGCCCTCCCGCAACGCCCATCCTGGGATCAGCATCACGACCCCTGTCCCCGGCCTGAACTTCACGAGTGCAGTCGCGTCACGTGTACTTTCTGTCTGGCTTCGTGGCCTTCATACCGTGCCTGTGAGTCGCGCTGGTCACTCGCTTCACATCAGACGCACGAACATAGTGCGGTACGTGTGGTTTTCCCACTGCAGATGGGCTGTCCCCGGGCACACACGCAGCTTCACCGGCGGCTGCCCAGGGTGTCTGCGAGGGCTCCGGCTGAAGGTGTGGGAGCGGCGTGCCCCGGGGGCTCACTGGGCCCGCGCTCGGCGTCGCCCCGAGCTGGTTTTCGTATCCGGTGTGTTCACTGGCAGGTCTCCCTCCCCTACGCACACCAGGAGGGCAGGACCTTCTAAACGTGTTTTCAGGTGCTCGTCAAGCTATGCTGACAGCGGATCATAAATGTTACCGTAACGTGCCAGACTCTACCCAAATCTTCATTTAATGTGCGCTGCCACGTGAATGCATTTTGTGCGCCTCAGACGGAACGTTTCCTGTCCGCAGCTGCGCACGGATTTCTTCTACTTCCAGGAAGCGACTTCGGATCCTTTCGCGACGGACGGGGACAGAGCGGGTGAAGACTTGTCCCCTCGGACGGCGGCGCGGCCCTCCTCGCTCAGGAGCAGGGAGCTCTCCCGACGAGGGCAGCAGCTGGCTGAGGACAAAGCAAACGGCCGATCCCTCCAATCTCCCCGTCACCCTCCACTCCTGGGTGGGACAGACGTGACTTTCTTTAGGAGTCTCCCCACTATCTTGATCCTAATGGCTTGCTGAAAGGGAAAGACACCCTGGATGAAGCCTCAAGGCCTCCGATCCCCACTTGTAGGCCCTCTTCAGCATATGAAAGCTCCGATGGAGCCTCCCTTTCCCTCACCTCCCCCGCAGCTCCAGGGTACAGAACCTGCCTCCCCTCACAGCCGGGGCAGCAGCTCTTCCTGCTCACGGGTCCTGTCCCCCTGCTTTAGTAAACCACCATTTTGCACCAAAGATGTCTCAGGAATTCTTTCTTGGTCATCGGCTCCAGACCTCACCCCACCGACCCTCACCTAGGTTCTAGAACTTCACCACTCCCGCTGGGACGCACCTTCTCGGAACCGAGGCGGCAGCTCGGGGGAAGCCGTTCTGTCGCAGGGACGCTCTGAGACGCTGCCGCGGGGACAACGGGCCACAGCGCGGGCCCAGGGGAGGCCGGCCATCAGCAAGTGTGGCCGTGATGAAGTCGACGAAGTCCCAAAAGGAAGCCGCACAGAGGAAAAGCACTGAAGTATCTGGTCACGCTCTTACTAACGTTTACTACATCAGGACGTCTCCTTTCCACCCAGTAAGTCTGGGTCTGGACATTCCCACAGCATGAGGTGGGACCCACGGTGACCACGAGGCGACTGACCGGGCACCTGAAACCCACGCAGCTCAGACTCCCTTTTCCCGTCTGCAGATCAGAGATGAAGACGGGGCGCCCGGGGGCACAGTCCGTTGGGCGTCTGGCTCCTGATTTCAGCTCGGGTCATGACCTCAGCATCGTGAGGTCGAGCCCTGCACCGGGATCCACGCTCGGCGGGAAAGCTGCCCGAGGCTCTTGCTCTCTGTGCTCCCCCCACCCCCGTGCACGCACTCTCTCTGAAGGAAAAAAATTGTTTTAAAAAAAAAAAGACTTCTACTTTCATCCTAAACTGTGGTCACTACAAATTTCTTGAGGACTATGGTGTGTGTGCGGACAGTCCTCTAGAAACGGGCGCACACACGCCGGGTCCATCTGCACGGCCGACACGTTTTACAAAGAAAAGGAAAGCGTTCTGTGCAAGGCTCCCTGGTGGGGCCCGGGCCTGGGTCTCCGTGAGAAACGGGACAGAGCAGAAGGTTCCAGATTCCTTAGCCAGCCCCTCCACCTGCCTGCCCCCGTGGCTCTCCCCTTCTGCGGGGGGTGCGTGGCCAGCAGACACACACGGACACGCGGCGCTCGGCAACAGTGTTCTCCTGCACAACCAACGCTTTCGGGAACGCACCGTTGTGCGTTGACGCTCGATTAAATCGACGAAATGTAGGTTTGGAAGAAAACAGGCACCAAGAATCTCACATCAATGACTGGCAAACACGAGGTGGATCGCGTCAGCACCTGCCACGTAAGGGGATCTGAACTGAAGGGGCCGTGCCGGGGGACAGATGCTTGGGGGCTGGTGACAACTTCTTGGGCAGAAGGGCTAAGGGCAGAAGGAAGAGTAGAGCCAACACCTGATTTCCTTTTAATCTGTGTTTACTCTTACATTTTTATGCAAAGTTTTCAGGTTATTCTACGCTAAAGTGGAATTTATTTTAAAGATGTTTTAAATTGCCTAACCCTGAATAAAAACACACACCAGCTGTAAACCCCCATAACCGCTGCCCCGTGTGAGCCCCCTCCCTGTGCTCTCCCCTCGGTGCCCCCGTGATCTTCCCTTGTGACCCCCCAGAGAGGCCCCCTCCATGCCCCCACTGTGGACCCCCTCTGTGGCCTGACGGCATTCACTCAGAAGGCCTGTGGACTCAAGCTGTGCCACATGCGCGGGCCGAGCCCACCCAGCTAGCCCAGGGAGCCGGGCTGAAAGCGTGGGCTCAGATCACTGAGGTGGGAAGCAGGGCACGGGATCGGTGACGGAGCAGCGGGCCTAGAAGGCCGTGCTGGTCAGAGGGGACAGTCGCCAGCATCCCGGAGCATCCTGGTGACCCCTGACAAAGTGGTCTCCCAATTCCTGAGACGGTCCCCAGGTTCTTAAGCCGAACCGTGTGAGGGAAGGAAGTCCCTCTGTTACGTTCATCCAAGAAGAGAGCCCCCAAGATGCTGCTGGTGTGAAAACCTGCGCTGTCCAAACCTTCCATCGCTCTGCACAGGGGAGCCCCCAACCTGTCCCCACGAGCCCGGGCTGATCAGCCCCACCCAAGCCTCGCAGATGCCCTCACCAGGCACGCCTCAGGCACTCTCCACCTCGGAGGCCCCCAGTCCTGGAAGACCATGGGGGGACGGGACCCATAAGCCTGTGCTGTGACCACACACCGGACCTGGCCGGGCGCCTCGTGGGAGGCTCGGACTTAGAATGAGAAACGTCCGGCGGTACACTGGGTGTTCTCCCATTCCTGGCACAGCCTCAAGGTGCCTTGAATCACGTGAGTCAGGGGATTTTGGAAAGGCCTGGGGCTGGGGCTGGAGCTCTCATCCCATCCCTGGCTGGCGGGGAGGGGAGGGGAGGGGAGTGCAGGCAGAGTCCATCGCCACAGGCCAGTGACTTCATCAGTCATGCCTCCCCTAAAACCCAAAGGGCTGGTTTGGGGAACTTCCAGGCTGGAGAAGCGGCGGAGATCTGGGGACAGACACGAGCTCAGGAGCTTCCGTGAAAGTTCCATGCCCCTTCCCCATCCCTGGCCCTACACGCCTCACCCCTCCGGCCGTTCCTGACTTGTGGGCTTTTATGATAGACTGGTGATCCGGGGCCTAAGCTGTTTTCCTGAGTTCTGTGAGCCACTGTAGCGAATGAATGGAACCGAGGTCATGGGGGACAAGTGAGGTGGGGAGGGCCTTGTGGGGCCGAGGCGCAGCCGGGTGACCCAGTGCTGCGTCCAGCACAGGGTTGGGACTGGGCTGAGGTCTCAGACACCTGCTGGTCTGCAGAATGGCTTGGATGTGTGGATGAAGCCCCACCCCACAGTGCACTGGGTCCAGAACTAATCCCCTGCATCTGATCTACATTACGGCCTCACTCCTTACTGGCTGCAGGCCCGGGGGACCCACCAGCACTGTCCCGAGCGCGCCCCGTGTGCAGATGATTCCAGGAACACCTGGCGCAACAGAGGCTCTTGTAGACACAGCCGGCTAACTCGGGCTGGCCACAAGGGGTTTGCAAAGGGCCTGGGTGAAAGACAGAAGACCAAGGTCGGCTGCTGGAGGGCTGTGGGCGGCTGGAAAAGATGGAGCAAGGAGCACCTTCAACATGGACGTCATCGCCTCCCGGAAGCCTCCAGTCGCCCACACCGGGCATCCCCGGCTCACCCTGGCCCCAGAGGGCCCCACATATGGGAACAATGTGACGCCCCCCACTGCCCAGCCGCCAGCCCCACCCAGCTTCCTGGGCCTACTGGGGGCGAGGGGTCCCGTCTTCCGCAGCAGGCCCTGGGCTGAAGCAGGGGAGGGGTTCACGCTGTCCTCCAGGAACTGCCCGGCCACGGCCAGGTGGGAAGGGGCACTGCCCGTGCCCCCCAGGACTCGGGGGCTGACGCGCAGCAGGGCGGCGGAAGAAGCCCAGGGCACAGATGGCCACAGAAGGTGACATGGGACGAAGGAAGGCAAATCATTCTGGAAGCAGAATCAGATTCAGACTCTGGCTCTGGCAGAATCTATGTGGTTTTGTTCCGGGGCCTGGCACAGACTTACAAAAAGCCCTAGGAATTTCCTTCCAGGCAGGAATGTCTTGTTATTCCTAATGAGCCCCCTTGACCACAGCTCCCCTGGTGACTCAGGTGGCCTCGGGACAGTTTCCAGGGAGGGGCTGACCAGCACCGATTACAGGCTGGAAGCCCACCCCATGGGGGGGTGTAAGCTGGGGGAGTTTCCGGGTGGATGGTGAAGTGCCAGGGAGGGCAACGCCTGACCGGCAGAGGGCAGGTGGGAAGCTGGCCCCCCCAGTCCTCCCCCGCCCGCCCTGGGGTTGCTTCCTTTTGGCAGGGACTGAGTTGTGTTGTTTTGTTTTGGAAATATATTTTATTTAAGAGAGAGCACAAAAGAGCTGGTGGCGGGGAAGGGGGGGGGGAGAAGCAGGGAGTGCGATGCGGGGCTCCATCCCAGGACCCCGGGATCATGACCTGCGCCCAAGGCAGATGCTTAGCGACTGAGCCGCCCAGGCAGCCCTGAGCCGTGTCCGTTACAGCCAAGCGAGAGCTCTAAGGACTACACTTTCAGGGAGTTCCAGGAGTCGTTCTGAGACATGAAGGATCCCCAAATTCAGAGCTGGCATCTACGGGGGGGGTGGTCTTGTGGGCCACCCTGTGGGCCACCCCGTGGGGCAGGTCTGCACTAAGCGCAAGCATGAGTACTCTCCCCGGCCCTGGTCCCCTGCGAGGTCCCCCCAGGGTGTCCAGGTCCCAGGTGACGACCCAGCTGTTGTCCTCAGCCCACAGCCTCCCTTCCTGCCGTTTCCCCTCCGGGTGCTCGTAAAGGTGCTCTGAGTGTTGGGGGTGGGGTCTAAATGGGACCCGATGGAGCGTATGAGTGACCGTGGCTAGCAGGGGTGCCTCCAGCGCTAGCGGGGGGGCCAGGGGAAGGACCCGGGAGCAGCATCTGACGCACCCGCATTCCGCTCCACCAGACACAGGACAGCAGCTCGGGTCCGCGACAAGCCGGTTCCTGGGCCCCACGGCTCTAGCGCTCTGAGCTGGGCAAGTCATGTTAATGGGAAAAGCTTTATTCTCTTTTCTGATTACAAAAGCAAAACACAATCTGCATAAAACTTTTAGCACAAGACAGAAACACAAAGACGAAAATACCAACAACCCATAATTGTGACTTTTGGAGATAATCACTGGCTAACACTTTTGTGCATTTTTTCCAGATTTTTTCCTCCACATCAATCCACATGCACCCAAATGGGGGCCCAGTGAGTCACACACGGTCCGCGGTGGTCTGTTGTTTCATTTCTCATTATTCAATTCAAGTTATGAGCTTTTATCCCAAAATCATATTCTTTGTCCGCTATTGGTATTAAAATATTTTCCACGCAACAATGGTAATGTTTCCATGACCTTACGACAAAAAATTCTTTTCACTCGACAGAGCACAGACTTCACATCAGTAAACCTCCGCCAACACCACCTCCTGCAAGGACCTCGGGGTCCCCTGGCACGCTGTTCTGTGCACAGAGACCCGCGGTCCCTCCAGGGAGACGGCACAGGAGCCTGCGGCCCGTGCGATGCCCCGTGCACTCCTCACCGTGCAGCGTTTGACTCAAGCAAAGGGGATTACTGCCTCCGCCTAACCGACCTTCCATTTTAACGGGGCTTATAAACAAAGGAATAAACAGGAACAGGACATGACACAATAAAAGGTGATCTTTTTGCATTTATTTGCTCTTTTATTGCCTCTGAAACCGCTTGCACCCTAAGGCGGGTGATCGTAAAACAACCCGACTCTTCCGGAAGGACACGCCCAGGCCCCACAACCCACAGCGAGCAGTTGCCAAGACGGCCGGGCCATCGGTGACGCTCAGGGACAGCAGGCACGCTCTCGGACAGGCGGAGGCTGTCCACACACTGTTTTCTGTTAAAACTCATGCCAGGGTGTTAAGCCTTCCGGTCCCTTAACAGTTCATCCTAAAAGAGCAGACTTTAAGGCTCTGTGCTCTTGACAGCCGAAGTCCTAACTCAAAACCCAGAGAAGAGGGTCCCCCAACAGGCCCCTCCGAGGACGGCTATAGGCACCTAAACAGAAGGGCAGTCGGGTCCCCACAGCTCTCCGTCTTCCCCTCCCCAACACGCACCACGCGCGACGGGGAGGCAGGACCCCACCGGCCACACTGTGGCTCAAACGGCCCCCGGAGCCGTCCCCTCGGGTACGCGGGGCGCAGAACACGCGTGACGTCCAAGGCCACTCGCGTTGGTGCTGGTCTGGACCAGCTGGCACACCCAACCGCACAAGCACAAACAAAGCAAACTGAACATTGTTAGCAGAGACGAATCTGGAACTGTTACGCCTTCAACAACAAGCCGGATGACGTGATAACTCACAGGGCTTTTACCGCTTTCCCGGGAGCAAAAGCAGCGAGTGCTTCCTCCAGGCCAAGGCAGCAGAGGGCACAGGCTCGGCCGGTCGCGCCGCTCCGGTTTCGCTCAGGTCACGACCTCGGTCTGGAGACGGAGCCCCAGGCTCCGTGCTGGGTGTGGAGCCTGCTTGGGAGTCTCCCTCTCCCTCCATCCCTGCCCCACACTCCCTCTCTCAAGTAAATAAATCTTCACAAAGGAAAAAAAGCCCAGCGGAAACCCGCCTGCCGCGAATCAGGCAGGAACCACCGCATCCCCGTCTCCTGCGACGCCGGCAGCCCCGCGACCGGTCGGACACTTTGAGTTTCTAAGCGTGACATCACACGAGAGGACCTGTTTGGTCCCTCCCGCCACTGTTTACCGAGGCAGCATCATCAGCGTGGGGACGCCGGCCGGGCTTGCCGTCCCACGCAGCTGAGAGGGAATCGACAAAACCTAAAACTTAACAGCAGCGTCTGCAAAACACAACACCAAGGTCCTGCAAGCCGCCCAGAAGCACCAAACCGGAAACGTTTACCACCGGAGCTCCAGGGATGTTTGTTCTCGACCCACATACGTTCGGTGGCTGAAATTCCCTTCTACAGTGGCGTTTTCCGGAGCGGCCTGTGGGTCCACTTACGGAGGGTGCGGCGGGGCGGGCCGTGCCTCCGGGGCCGCAGCTGCCCGCGAGGGTCCAAGTGCCCCGACAGGTTGCCCATGATTCAGGAGGAAAATGACGTCAGCTTCGAACTGCTCGTGCACCTACTTAACCCGCCTGTCTGTAGAGAAACGAGGCCTTGCTTTGCATTTTATGTTTTGTCCTGATGGTTCAGTTCTTACACTTGAAAAAACCCTTCTCCAGTCAGAATCGGCTCAGGATATGGTTCTCACCCTCATTCCCGCAGAATTCCCAACAGAAAGACCCCATTTCCTCTCTCTCAGCACACGCCTGTGCCCCGCCTAGACCCCCAAGCCCCCACGAGGGTCAGCGGGTTGTCCCCCCGTGAGCCCAGAATGCACAGGGCCCAGCTGACCTGCCCCACCATCCTCTGACCTGCTGCTGCTCCAGAACCTTCCTTCCTCGCGTAGGTTCTCCAGAAGCAGAAAGACGGAGGGTCTAGAGCGTCAACCGTCCACGGCAGGCCCACCAACACCAGCAAATGGGCCTCCTGACACCCTGGATGGCCCACCGCTCAGTTCCAATGACTTCCCCACTTGCCTCTGGGTGAGAAGCAGCCTGTTCTCCAACAGCGCTGGCTTCCCAGGCCTTGAAGACCCCTCAAAGGCCCCAGCTGCACACCCTAGTCTGTGGCAGTCCCCTGACGCAAAGCCAGTGCCCGCAGGGGCTCCAGGAGGAAGGCAGGCAGGAGGGACCCGGAGGAAGTGCCAGGCCCCGGGACCAGCAGCAGCAGAGAGGTCCGAGTCTCACTGAGCTGTGGCCCAGCAAAGACAGGGTAACTATCAGGGCTCCAGAGGGACAGAGAATCCACCAAGAGGGGCTGGGTTGAGAGGTGACCTAAGGTTTGGGATTTGGGAATATCTGGGCCCAGTGGACCCTGAGGCCCCAACAGTGTGTGCTGCTTGAAGCAAGATTGCAAGGCCCAGAGAGCAGCCAGGTGCAGGGGAGCGGCCGGGTGCAGGGGAGCAGCTGGACCCAGGGAGCAGTCGGGCTTGGGGAGCAGCCAGGTGCGGGAAGCAGCCAGGTGCAGGGGAACAGGCAGGTGTAGGGGAGCAGCTGGACGCAGGGGAGCAACCAGGCCCAGAGAATAGCAGGCCAGGGAGCAGCCAGGTGCAGGGGAGCAACACTGGTTTGTTCTGCCAAGTAGCTTACTACAGGGGTACTGGGCAGCTTTCAGCATCTCCAGGAGGCTGGAGAACCAGGCAAATTAAGACAAATCAGAAATGACCATGGGGCATTCTGGCCAAAGTCTCCCCAATATTGAAAGTGCAAAGGAACAGGAGCTCCTGGGCCTCCCCACAGGATCCCTGCCCCGAGGCCGACAGGGAGCAAACCACATGTAGCTCTTCCCCCCCCCCCCCCCGACACAGACTGTCTTACGTGGATGAGGGGAAAGGAACCGTCTTTCCAAGGAAGGGTGCTTGCTTCCACATCCTGCCCAAGCCACGGAAGCCACGGGCAACACCCAGAGGGGACCGCAGGGTCTCCAGCCCAAGTTACTAAGGACGCTCACGAGCAGCGGCAAACCCGCAGGGTTCCTCAGGGTACCTGCACGGCAGCCACGTGAGCCACGGGGGCCCAGACTGAGACTGCGCCTTGAGAGCACTCCAGAGGAGGGAGAGGGCCCCAAAGCGCAGGAAGAGCGGATGGCTCAGGCCGCGGCCCCGGGGTGCGCGGGGTGCTGGAGGTGAGCCAGTGTCTGGGGCTCCTTGCTCTGGCCAGGACATGTGACCTACGAGTCCCCAGCTTCACGAGGGAGGGAAAGCCTGACACCCGCCCGGCACGCGCACGCCGCGAGGGCAGCATGCCCCCGTAAAGCCGGTCACAAAGGGACCAACGCCGTCGGGCCCCACTCAGACTCGTCAAAATCACGGGGACAGAACACAGAATGGAGGTCAGCCAGGCCGGAGACGTCGTCTGGAAGGGGAAGGCCCTGCAAGACGGAGACTCCCAGAGACAGCCTGGCGATGGCCGCACGGGGACGTGAGTGTGCTCAGTGCCACGGATCTGTATCCCACGAAACGGTCACGGCGCCAAGTCTTACACCAGACACATTTTACCAGAATGAAAGGATCTCCGCGCATGTCACCGACCCGGAAACGCCAGGCAAAGGGCTTTGGAGTCAGCCCTGTCCTGCCGCCTCGAGCCCCTCACGGCACGTTGAGCTCCAAGTGGCCTTCACGGACACGCGGCGTCACACAGAGGCCCACGGAAGCAGCACAGGACACGCCCAAGAGTGGCCTCTGCTCCTCTGTCCCGGTGTCCCCCGCGCCCCGTGGCAGCTGACAGCCGGGGAGTTGGGGGTGGGGGCTGGGGGTCCCCCGCGGGGCCACCACCACGTCAGTCAACACAGGACATTAGTTCTCTGGTTGAGAGGAGAATGGTCCCCGTCGGGTGCCGGGGCCCCTGTGGGGGATGGCAGGCCTCGGAGGGAAGGGGCAGAAGGGAGCCCGGAGGACAGGGGTGCAGGAGAGGGGCGACCCCACGCAGCTGCCTCCCCCCTCCGTCCGCACCACCGGGGCAGAGGCTCCTCCTGAACGGGGGACTCCCGGACCCGTGTCTGGTTTCAGTCCATCCTTATCAACAGCTGGCAGGGGAAGATTAAATGGCCCGAAAGCGATCCTCCCCACGGTAACCGGGAAGGAACTTTCCGTCCTGCCCGACAGCCGGAAGCCGAGAAGCCCGACAAGAAGTAAACCGAGATCCTCCTCCGGAAGACAGACACGGCCGCACCGAGGGTCCCGCGGATCGTCCCGCCTGGGCCGAACGGTTTCCTTTTATTTACACGTGTTCGATGATACGCATTCTTGCCCCACAAGAACCGCGACGTTTCTGAAGACTTCACGGCACACAAACCGGCACGGCTTTAACAGAGCGCCGACAAGGCCGGGCCTCAAACCACCGCGCGCCCCTGGAAGTCAACGGACCCCGCGCTCGGCCCTCACCCCCCTGCGCGCCAACCACGCACCCGAACGAGCCCGGTCTGAGGTCTGCTCCGGCGTGGAGTTTGGGGGCAGGAAAAACCCACTTCTGAGACGGTGAAGATGCCGCCCGGCGGTGTGCGCTCGAGGCCGAGCCCACACATGGGCCTCGGGAATCGCCTGCCGCGGCCCGAGGACGAAGGGAAGGCGGAATGCGGGTGATTTCTCTCCAGCCAGAAGGCCGCAGGTCAGAAACAGGTTCTGCCCCAGAGGACCCAGGCAGGTCCATGAAAGGGGGTTCCAGGGAGAAGATGCGGGGCGTGTGACCGACAGCTAATGGCAGAGCATGTCGCCTGACAAGGAAAGGGCCGCAGCTCTGGGCCTGGCCCTGCGTACTGCTCACTCCTCTCCACACTTGCAATTGGCCTAACTGGGGGGCCTCACTGAGCCTCCTAAGTA
This sequence comes from Taxidea taxus jeffersonii, assembly GCA_003697995.1. Taxonomy (NCBI): domain Eukaryota; kingdom Metazoa; phylum Chordata; class Mammalia; order Carnivora; family Mustelidae; genus Taxidea; species Taxidea taxus. The sequence continues at coordinate 13,905 of RCUC01121495.1, read as the reverse complement.
AGGCTTACTCGGTGGTGATGTAAGAAGGGAAAAGATCCTGCCCTGGAGACAGAGCAGCCCCCCCAACCCATCTGGGACTGGGGGCTGCACATCCTGCCTCCCTCCCATGGGGGGAGAAAGGACACCGCCTAGACCCAGGAGGGCTGCAGGGAGCCAGCCATCACACCTATCCCCAGGTAAGCCCAACCACAAATGATGGAGCTCATCCGTCTCTGCAGGAAACAGGGGGAGACTTAATTAGGCTGCTCTTTACCTGTGGGGACACTGTGTACTCCTGGGGAGCAACTGGCCAAGTTTTCTGGGAAGCAGAAACTGGCGCAGGATTTCGGGAAGAGCCCAGCTCTAAGTGTGGGGAAGGAAACGGAGAGAGCACTTGGAAGCAAACTCAAGAGGTGCCTGCCTGCTCTCATCTGGGCTCTTGACGTCCCAGCAAGAGGTCTCATGTGACACACATGGCGCCAGCGTCTCCGGACTCCGGTATGCATGCTGCCCCCTCCACCAGGCCGCCGTGGGCCGGCCAGTGCCCCCTCCACCTTCATGACGGCTGCTCCTGGGGGTGGGCCGGTCGGAAGGACGGACGCCGGCGCCTGCCTGTCTGCTCCCGTCCCCCCAGAAGTTAAATCCCACTTCACACCTTGGGCGCCCTCCCACTTCCTAGAGACACCCATTCTCCGTGAATACAAGCCGGAACTCAGGAAAGCCGGACTTCGAACGGAAAGGAAAACCCATGACTCCGGGAGTAGGCCGCGGTGTCCAGCGAGTTCAGGGGGATCCATCTTTGCTTCTGTTTCGTGGGCAGGGCTGGAATTCGGCCCAACTCACAGTCCTGCCCTCTGTGCTTTCGCTCTGAACTTGTAACTTAGGACACTCTCCCTACTTCGGGTCGCTTTGTGAACTACAAAGTTCAATGGCAACTAAGTTACAATAAAGTGGGGAAGGGAGCCGCTCTACTTTAGGAAGAATACGGAGAAGGCGGGCGAGGCTGTGGGGAGCCCAGGGCAAGCCGCACCTGCAGCAGGCTAGAGGGCTGGGGTCGCCAACCCTGCGGCCAGAGGCAGGAGCCGGGCTCAGGCACCGGGAAGGAAAGGCGCAGCCGACGGGAAGCACCGCCATCCCGTGCTGGCCGTGTCTGTGCTTGCAGGGCCCAGCGACTGGCACAGGGACTGGTCACTTGTCACGCCCTTCTCCTTCCCTCAAATACAAAACATGCCAAGCCCTGTCCAATGTCACCACACAAGCGACGTCTGACCCCAGTGCCCCTGTCTTCAGGCCCCAGCATGGCCTCCCGGCTGCCCCCAGCCTGGCCACAGCCCCTGCATCCAACTGCTGTGCGGAATCGCTACCAGGTTTGCGGAGAGACGGGACCCGAGCGGCAGGACTGCATCTGGGTCCCCTCCAGGGAGCCCCGGGGCAGAGCGGAGCAGCAGCAGCCTGCGACTCATCCCGCCACAGCTGCATTAGGTTTCGTCATTTCAGTATCTGCCGGACGATGGAACCGGTCTTCCTCCCCAGTGTCGAGTCGCCCGTGAGCAGCCCGGCCTCACTGTCCTGCTGCCGAACACCGACCAGGTGGGCCTCCCACCCATGGAGGACCAACACCCCATGCAAAGCTAGGGGTCGGAGCCACCGGCCAGGGAGGTCACACACCCCCACCGGACGCAGGGCCTTGCTGCTACAGCGGGGGTCCTGCCCTCCGGTGCCGCCGTTGTCACTGTTAGAGCCACACCGCCGCGGTGCTCGCTCGTTTCCAGTATCAGCGAGCCCAGGGGGACGACCGGGTGCTGGCAGGGGCCCCGAACTGCAGGACGGCCCAAATCCGGAAACGGGTCGGAGCCACACGGGCGACATAAGGAGACCATTGCTGCGGACGCACTTGCTCGTAGCTCTCTGACCTCTAGAGTTTACAAGGTCAGAGGCCACCTCCTGGCCTCTAAGATGCAGTTCAGAATCTATCTGAGAGGCTGCCTTTCCAGAAGGGCCCAGGAGACCAGAGACCCAACTCCCAAGTCACACCCTGCATTCCAGCAGAGAAATGGCCCCAAAAACCTGGTCGAAGGGTCACGGATGGCAGATTACACTCCCGGCCTGCCACGCAGCCAACACGCGGTGTGGAGCAAGATGGCACAGGCGTGCCCGAGCACATCACAGCCCTCCTTCAGCCCAGATTCCCGGGGACGGGAGGGTAGAGGGCCAGGGAGCAGTATGGGAGCCTGGGTGACAGGCACACCTGCGCAGAGTCCTCCGGGGGGCGGCCCAGGGCCCTCCCCCACCCCATCACGTATCTGAACCCTGACTGATGGCGGGCACCCTGGACACCCTTTTAGGGTGGGCTCTGGAACCCAGCCCTCGGCGAGGCCCCCCGGAAGAATGAAGCAAAGCAGAATTGGATATTCATGATCCTGAATTCTGCACGGCAGGAGATGGTCCCTGAGCCGCAGGGACCGGCCATGGCAGAGTGGGGACGGGACAGCTCAGTGCTGCACGCAGCCCTCGGGGCACAGGCCACACCCCAGGGAGGAGCACAAGACGCCTGCCCTCAGACTAGGGATGCTAGGGCAAAAAACTGATAAAAACCAATGTCAACCATTTTTTTAAATAAAGTGTGAGGGTGCAGAGGAAAAGTAATAGATTCTCTCCTTACGTTTACTTCTTCACCTGCCAAATGGGGCTCTGGCCAACTCAGCACGCAGTGTGGTTTCTTAAGGAGACCAAGTACAGTACAATTACTCAGTTTTATGGCTAAGTCTCTTGTTAATAAATTCGGTACTAAGAAAAGGGCCCGCAGCTGTTCTCTAAGAAACAGAACAAATTTATGAAATAAAAAATGACTCCAATTTAAGAACAACAACAAAAAATCGATCACCTGTGCCAGAAGGAACAGGACATCGGTTCTCGCAGAATCAAGCACCCGAGAGATGCTCGTGGACGCACTTTTACGTTAACTACTCTACCTCTTAATGTGTTAGCGAGAGACACGATGTTACAGAAGAGCCGAAAACGGACGTGTTCAAACCGGCCAGTCAGCAGATCGGACCTTCTGGAAGAAAACTTCCAACAGCCCTCTAACCCCTGCTTGTCCCAAATGCAGGAAACAGTAGGTGACTCCACGCGGCTCAACGCGCCCGTGCTGAGAGCGGCGTGCGGTGGCGGCACCGCAGTGGACACCGACTTTCAGGACGGCCTGTCCCCCAAAGGGTCCCTTCCCGACCCCGCGCCGGCGACAGCTCAGGCGAGCAGCGCAGCCGTGGAACGGCGAGTCCGAGAGCAGAGCCGCCTGGAGCTTCAACCAGGCCCTCTGGCCCCGCTGCGGTCTACCCTGCCGACCGGGGAGAACGTCCCCACCAGCTACACGCCACCGCACCCACAACGGAGCTTCAAGCTGCGCGTGACTCCGGCTCCGCTTCAGACAAAAGGGCTCGGGCGAACCGCGCACCTGAAAGGCAGGAAGGTGCTGGACTCCACGTTCCGTGTGTTTTACCACAGTGAGAAAAACCGCCCATAAACCAACCTGTTGCCTATTTGTCCAATAACCGGTAACGTTAAAATTCACCCTAACTCAGCAATTATGCAACAAGTCCCTCATTCTGCCGCGCCGCCTTTGGGAAACGGGGACTTCATCGGAAGAGGCCCACGTCACGTCGTCCCCGTTTCAGGCCATGACCCCAGCCGTGGCAGGCGTGCAGGCGGCCTCTTGTCCACCCCGCAGCCCCGCCTCGGCCTCACCGCTCGCGGAGGCCGCCCCGACCTTCTCCAGCAGTGCCGGGTCCCGACCTTCCCGCCCGCGGCTCACGGTCCTCTGCAGCCCCTCCTGGCCCCACGCACGCCCCGTGCCCGTCACCCGCCGCGCACACGCAGCCTCCGGATGGCTCCCTGCTGAAGCCTCAGTGCATACAGCAGGCGCCCAGGGGGTACCTGATGAACACGCCACGCTGAGCGCCCAGTATGCGCTCCGTACGCCCCAGGCTTTTCTTTCCAGGAATCGCGATGGGCCGCCCCCCACGAGTCCTCCAGGGCCGCGAGCTCGCCTCGTGGACTCCATTCGGCGTCAGACAAAACGCGAATCAGCGAGAGGCCAGCAGGAGCGAGGGCGAGAGAGGCCGGCCCCACGCCCACCACGGCTTCCCCACGGCCGCTCTCGGGCGCCCCGACGCCGGCGCTCCTGGGGGAAGAGGCGTGGGCGCCACACGGTTCTCCCACCTCTTCAGGGCTCGTCTACGCTCATCAGACTCAAAGTGATGCCCAAACGTTTCTAAGGAGGAACGGCCACTGCCTGCGGTACCTGTCCCTCTGGCTGCCTCCGTCTAGCTCTGACTTGCCCTCACATCACACAACCTCCAGACCAGTGATCATCCCGTAATTTTATTCCATGTAAAAATTTTACATTAATTCCATGATTTTAAAACTTGGGTTTCAGTGGCAAATTTCTGAGATCTTGAAAACTCACACAGGAATCTAGATGATATCGTAATGGCAGAACCTCAGTGTCCCTAATCCTCAGCTGAAAATAGGCTGGAGGAAATCCTCTTTCCTCGGAAGGAGGGAGATTGTGTAATGCCGTGTGGGGTGGCCGCCCCCTCCTCAGCCGGCCCATCCAGGCGGCTCGGGCACGCGGGAGGGACGGGGGCCTCCGGATCGCCCGGGCCCAGGCTCCCAACACCGTCACAGACTTGTGGCTCCGCTTACTGATGGGACCACTTGGCCTGCACCGTCCGCGAAGCCAGTGACATAAGCTCTGGAGAGATCGTCAGAGGCCGGCCTCACTCCGGACCAGAAGAGCCGTGCTGCAGGGCATGTCTGCTCCACGCGCAAGTCCTGGATGGAGCAAGACCGGGCCGGGCTGGAAGCGTCCGCCGCGGCAAGAGACAGCAGCCGGGTCGGTCGGGAGCTTGGCCACCCGCGTGTGCGCCCCCGAGCACGGACCGGGCACATCGGGGCCGTGCTTGCACAGGCGGCCACGGGCAGAGGCACACGCCCTACTCTGTGAGCTAGAAGTCAGGTTCCGTGTCCAACACTCACTTTCCACACCCGCCAAAGGCACGGGTCGCACCGTCCAGAAGCCAAGGGAAGTCTGCCGGGGCCACTCCACCGCCTGGAGGCACCCGGTCACCACGCTCCAGCCGGGTAGACACGCCCAATCCAGTTACATGCGGGACACCGAGACGTCTGTCCCGTCCCCAGCCAACGCTGTGCCCTGGGATTATACTACAAGCCCAGGACGGTGCCTCGTAGCCGCCACGCGCCCGCCAGCCTCCCGCAGCAGCGGCCCAGAGACACACGTGCGTGCCACAGCCTCAGGCCCATCGGGCGATGGAAGCCGGGCTCTACTACAGCCACGAAGGGCCCAGGCGCCGAAAGCTGTGCCACAACTTTAAAGAAGTAGCCCATTCCCACTAAATATTTATTTTCACCTCTCCAGATTTTGTGGAACGTTCACTTCTGTATTTTCGACAGAAGCGTAAGCAGACTTCATGTGCTTTTCCTCTCGGACGCTCCCATCTGGTTGGGTGTTTACAGCCTGAGCGGGGCCAGCTCCCAGCGCACCGCCCCCGACTGCACAGCGCCTCTCCCACACTGGTGCACTCGAGCCCCAACCGCCAGCAGGATGGGGGCCATCTGCACTCTCCCCCGCACCCCCAGCACGAGCAAAGGCCACGCGATGCCGCGGCAGGACGGCGGCCGTCTGCAGGCCAGGAAGATGCTCTCACCAGAAGCCGGATGTGCCGGCTCCTTGACCTTGGACTGTCTGCTAAGTCACCGGCCTGGGGTGTCTGTTACTGCGGCCTGAGCTAACTGAGACATACTCAGGCAGCACCTGTCTCCCTTCGTGTCTTAAATGCTAGCGCTTAAAATTAACACCCAAGTTCACGGACTCTGTAACGAGCACCTTAAACAACATGTGAACCCTTCCAGAAAATGGTTCCTCCTGGACCACACTCTCAGCATCAATTTCCTTGATCTTCAAGCCCGTATGTTGGGATCACCGTTCCAGAGACCCGCTGGCTGCTGACCTCAGCTAATGAGACTTAGGAAGAAACGCGCCAAGAGAAGAAGCCCACGGAGAGATGAGAGCACAGGGTGCAAACCCAACAAAGAGCACGGGGTCTCCGTGGAGGCTGTGCCGCCCGCTCCTGCAGGCCTGCGCTCGCTCCCTACACACCCACGCTGGCGGGGGAGCCCCCGGTGACCGTGCCATCGAGGAACAGCTCCTGCACGGCCCTCGGGCGCAGCAGGCTTCCATGGAGAATCGGAAGCATTCAGGGCAAAGGGAGGCAGGTGTGTCCTTGCATCTTCCCAGGCACACGGTGCTCCTTAGACCAGCTTGATAACCACAAGCCACGACCACAGCCTCCCACCGCCCCCCATCCTCCAGGGACGGCTCAGGAGGGGTCCTGAAACACGATGGATTCCAAAAGCAGGTGCTGCTGGAAGGAAAAGGTGCCTTCAGCCGGAGCGCGAGGCAAGGCCTGCCCAGGGCACGTTGGGAATGAGACCTGCCAGCTCTGCTCCGTCTCCCGGGGGCGGGAAAGTGTGGGAAATGCAGCTCCGGCGTCAACAGAAACTGCGACCACCTGGCTTTACACCAGACGCTACCCGGCCTTCCTTCCCCGCCTCCCTAACTCTCCCTGCCCCCAGCGCCAGGCACAGTGGGTACGCCGGCCTGCACCAGAACATCCCGCCCCTGGATCAAGCAAGCAGGGCTCTCCTACGCAGCTCCGTTTACACACATCACCCACAAGATGTAGTGTGTGTGCGTCCTGGACAGCAGAGCACAGGGCCGAGGGTAACGATGAGAACGGGGACCAGGGAGGGGTCCAAGCAGGTCATGGCCACAAACCAGCTTCACCAGACAGCACGTCGGGGCACCTAGAACGCTCCCGGCCTCGAGCTCACGAGTTCACAGACTTGTGCCCCCGTGTCCTCTTGCAAAGGGCACAGCCCGCCCCGCAGTCTTCCCAAGTCACACCTTGGGCAGGGAAAAGCAGGTCCAAGGAGGTACACCTGGTGGTAAATTCACCAACAAGATAAAAGAGGTCAAGGTATTGCCGTGAAGCGATCCCCCGGTGAAGTGAGTAGAGACGGCCGGTCCTCGCTGTTATCCTGGGAACCAGGCCAACGGCGCACCATGACCCCTCGCCCGATGCAGACACGGCGGACGGGGTCACTTCTTGTGCAGAGGGGACGGAGCGCCCCTTCTCGGAGCTGTTGGGACGATTCCATCCTTCTGTGCAAGGACAGACAGACGTGCTCCTGGGAGGAGCCCGGGGGAGACCGTCCTGTCCGTGTCTCTCTGTCCGTCTTCCTCTCCCTGTCTCTCCCCTGTCTGTGTTCCTCGCTGCCCGTCCCTCTCTTCCCCGCTCCCTGCGTCTCTCTCTGTACCTTCCAGTCTCCGTCTGTCTCCCTCCCTCCTTCCATCTCTGTCTCTCTTCCTGTTTCTCTCCCTCCACCTCTCTCCTTTCCTCCTTGTCTCTGTCTGTCTCTGTCTCTGTCTCTGTCTGTCTCCCTCCGTCTCTCTCGGCAGCTGGGGCCGGGCCCGGCAGAGGGTGGGGGACAAACACACTAGGGGCACAGATGCCCGGGCCGTCAGCCCACACCTTCTTCCCATCCCTGGGACGCATACATCACTGCTCTTTGGCCAAAGAGTCTTTTTCACAAGTAACAAACCTCTTGAAATTCCTGTCTTGTCTTCCAAACCAGGGGAAAAGGTCTTTTTTCATTACCTTTCTGAGCCAGGAAAACGTCCCGACCCCGCACCCCGAGAAGTGCGTAGCCGTTCCTGGCAGGAAATGAGCTTCTTCCCGCGCCCGACGGAGCTCTGGGGAGGGGTGTGCTGACCGAGCTGCCCCGGGCCACACGCTGCGAGTGTGGTCCAGGAGGAATCGTTTCCAGGAAGGCTCCCGTGTCCTTTGCTCTAAGGTGCTCGTCACAGAGTCCGGGAACTTGGGTGTTGATTGTAGGAGCTAACCATTAAGACACAAAGGCCAGAGCCTCAGTGCACGTGACAAAGGGAGAAGCTGAGGGAGGAAACCAAAAATCCCAGCTGACCCTTGGCCTCCGTGCTGGGCCCCCTCCCAGCCCCGCACTCAGGCAGGGATGCACCAGTCGCCCTCAGGCGGGGCCGAGACCTCCCTCCAGGGTGTAAACCAGGGTGCCCTGTGCTCCCGGGGACCAGGTGGGGGCTGTGAGCCAGGCAGGCACACCCAGGGGGACAGTGAGAGAAGTCAGGGAACCTGAGAAACAGCAGGGCCGCGGGAGAGCCGGCACGGGGTCGCTCACCCTGCAGCTGTGGGGGGGGCAGCAGCCCAGGAGGACGGGCCAGATGGTGCTTGCTGAGGAGAGGGGAGGTGTGGACATCATTTGCATTCACACGCATTTCTGAGGCCACCGAGTGCCGACCTGTGTCCTTGGACAAGGGTTCTCAATCTTTTTTTTTTTTTTTTTAGAGATTTTATTTATTTATTTGACAAAGACCACAAGTGGGCAGAGAGGCAGAGAGAGGGGGGAAGCAGGCTCCCCACTGAGCAGAGAGCACGATGGAGGGCTCGATCCCAGGACCCTGGGATCACGACCTGAGCCGAAGGCAGAGGCTTTAACCCACTGAGCCACCCAGGCGCCCCAACGGTTCTCAATCTTAAGGCTGGCACTCCTTCAGGAATCTAACAAAAATTGGGAAACCCAATTATTTTGCCCAGAAACAAGAACCATTTATGCTGTTTGAGGGGAGCTGGGTCCCACCGGTGAACAGGTAAGAGCGGTCTCCATGCAGCTCCAGCAGCACCGTGGCGGGTCCCTCCTCCCAGGGCCCCAGATCCAGCCAACAGAGGCAAGAAGGGGGTCCCGAGCCAGGGACCCACTCACCCCAGGACCTGCTGCGACCCACAGGGGAGCGCTGTTCTGGGACGCAGGGAAACCTTCATGCAGAAACCACCAAGCCCATCCCGCGGACCCACCAGGGGCGGGGGACCACGGGCCACAGGCCTGAGGACCCAACAGTCCCCACCGTGGTGCTGGATGTGCGAGGGGTTGGGCCCAATGCCAGCCGCTCCCACACAGCGATGACGCTGCTTAACGCACCAAGGAAGGAGAATCCGAAAGTCTGAAGTCACGTGAGCCACGTCTTAAGAGACTGTCGTTAATCGCTTCAGGTCCCCGGAAGCTCCCTTCGAAGCACCCGGGCGACCTCCGCCATGCCCTCCCCCGCAGCCCCCACACAGGGAGATGTTTCAGAGCGACGACCCTGTGCCGGGAACTGCTCCAGGCGTGTGGCCGGCAGTTGAGAGGCGACGTGGACGGGATGCCGGGGCTCCTCCGGGCAGGGGTGTGCCCAGAGGAGAAAGGGCACCAGCACGGGGCCCGGCAGGGACCAAGAAAGGCCGGCGTCAGGCGGGAAGGCCATGGGGCCACCGTGCAGCCCGTCTGCCTGGGCACGGCCCGCGTGTATTCGCTTCGCTTCCTGCCGGCCGCCGCGCCCCCACCACCTAAAGGGCGCGCCCCGGGGAACGGGCCTGGCTGTGCTGGGCTGGGAGAGGAATCGGTGTGCGCTCAAGGCACTGGCCGGTGTGTGCCGGGAAGGTGTGAAGGACTCCAAGAGCCTCCAGGGTGACGGAGACAGTGATGAGCCCCCCCGGAACGAGAAGGGACAGGCTGGCATGAGAGCGAACTTCAGCTGCAGAGGAGGCGGAGAATGGGGTCAGGAAAAGTGCGCAGCTTGAGAACAGGCAATTTGCAGGGCCGGCCACCGCCACAGGGTCTACAGGAGGGACACAGATGATCCAGGAGGAAGGAGGAGACGCCAGGTCCCAGACCAGGCAGGGCCGGTGGGCTGCACGGAGGAGGCATCCTGTCTGGTGACTACGTTCCCTCCAGGAAGCCCAGGGCAAGGTCTCGACAGTCCGCGTGAAGCGAGAATCCGAAGGCCTGAGCAGCCGGGCTGCGAGCAGCGGAGGACGAGGGCATTCCCAGCGGGACACGGGAGCTCGTGCAGGGAGGAACCCTCATCGCCTCCTTCCCTTGCGAGAAACCGGGGGTGTCAGCCAGCGCGCCCGGGGCTCACAGAGGCGGAGGCAGCTGGGATTTCGACCTCCACGAGCCACGATTTTGTTTCTCTCCGGTACCAGCAGGCGAGCGAGAGCAGCAGCAATCTTCGTCCAACGCGCCAACCTCCAGTGCCGCCAGGATTGCCTTCCCTCACTTCTCCCGCCGCCAAGCGGCGTCTCTGCCTACGCTCAGCTGGTGGGAGAAGCATTGGTGAGTCTGGGGCTTAGGGCTCCAACCGTCTTTCATCAAGCCTGTTTCCGCTGGAGCACACGGCCCAGGGCCGAGCACCCGGTCTGTGTTCAGGGTGTAGCCCGGGGCCTCCGGCCGCGTGAGGCTGAGGCCCGTGTGCGGGCGGAGCCGGCGAGGGCCCTGAAACTGAACCGACCATGACCGCGGCAAACCCGGCACAGAAACTGCTTGTCCGCACGGCGGTTGCGCCAGCCCAAGGCTGGGAGAACAAGCATCCCTCGGGGCTTGCTCCCGGCACGCGGAGCTGCTCCAGGGCTCTCGAGAGCAGAGCAGGGAGTTCACCGCCGCCGGAGCATAAAAGTGAGAGAGAGACCGGGCAGACAGCTTGCAAATGTGCGGTGAGCTGGGGCCCTGAGGACCGGCACGGGGCGGGCTGCGTCCCGCCCACACTCGGCCAGGCCTGGCCCCGCACCAGGCCAGGCCCGCGGCCTCCAGCACAGGGCGGCCCGCGGGAGAAGCCGCTCCTGCGGGGTTAGGAGAGGAGCTCCAAGTCCTGCAGCATTTTAAGTTGTTCTATAGGGACTGGAGGGACCGAGTGGGAGGATCGTCTGCCCCGTGGACAGGCCGCCTCTCCGGCGAGCGCAGACCGGCCCAGACACAGACAGGGCTGGGCTTTCTAGAAGGGTTACAGCGCTCAAAGACAGTCATGCTTAAAGTTCTCCGGGGACCCAAGATATTTACTTTTCCCTGACAAAGAAAGCCCTAATGTCATAGCTTGTTCCAGAAACAGCACCCACCTAGCAAGGAACGCCCGCATGTTTTCCAGAAGTTTACTTCTCAAAATGTAAGAATCCTAGAAAGCAAAAAGTGTGAGAAACAAATGGAGATGCAGGGGCAGCGGCAGCGCAAGTGACAGACACCCGGGCCAAGCGACCGGACGCAAACCAGAGACACAGGACAAGACGGAGCTCAGACCCACGGGCCTGCCCAGCCGGGTCTCCCGAACAGGCCGCCCAGAAGGGAGGGAGGAGGCAGGTGTCCTGCCGGCGCGGTCATCCCGGCCGGCGACGCACACGCACGCGAGAGCCCACACACGGACAGATGCCGCTTGTGGCCTGGCCTGGAGCTCAGGAGCGGGCGCCCGGGCCACCCCACCCGGGGACTGACTCGTGCTGACGGCTCGTGGTGACGGATGTGCGAGCACCTCCTGAGAGCTCCCACCGCACCCCTCGGGGAGCCTCTCCACAGCCCCGGGAAACGGCACCACGGCGGTGGGGCTGCCCACGGTGCCACGGCCTCCCCCGCGGGCCGGCCAGGGTCATCAGCGGCCAGGCGCCCACAGAGCCTGCGGGGACCCACGAGGCGGCACGGGCTTCTCCCAGAACTGAAGCCCCTGAGCCCAGGCTTCCCGCCTCGCATCTCTACGGAGGAAAGAGCAAGCACCGCCTCTCCGTCCGCTCCGTGAAGTCGGAAGTGTCTGCAAACAGGCCCAACTACCTTGTGATCCATGAACCACAGGACGGTACCCAAGCGTCGGCCGTGTGGGCGCCCGGCTCACCCCTGCGCGGCTTCCGACCGTCCACACCACCAGGAACACCGGCTCTGCGGTCTACACAGCGGGACCACGACAGATGCCTCCCGTCCACTCACCTGCTCTCTCTCTCTGGAGTCTGCCAGACTACAAGCCGCAGCAAGGCTCTCCAGGACTCCTTTACCTTCTGGCAAGGCTCGGACCTCGGCAGCGGAGACGTTTCTCTGCCCCAGAAAAGCTGCGGGGTGAGCCCTGGAAGAGGACGGGGGCAAGCTCCTGCGGGTTCCCTAAAATCCCCGAGGGAAACCACGACGACGCGTGCTCAGCTCTAGGCTCTGCCTCTCCTTCGAGAAAAGCGTAATATAATTTGGTCCTCCATAGCGACGGGCCCTGACAGAAGCTGACTTTTCCTGGAAAAACCGAGATCAGCTCACCGGCAGTTCAGCATCGCGGAAACGCACAGTTCCGTGTGCGACTACGCTGAACCAGCCGAGTGCCCAGACTGGAAAAGATAGATGTGGGATGGAGGAAAGAAAGACTAGGTTACCATAGCCGTGTTCCAGGAACGGCAGCACACACGTCCACGCCTGGAAAGTTCCTTAAGCAGGAGCCACCTCTTCCGTCTGACAGAAAACGTCACCTCGCAAGCCTCAGGACACAGCGAAGGGAATTTTAACGTACCAACCGCCAGACGTTTATGTAAACCAATATGACATGGAACAGCTGAGAGCCTGGAGGAAAGGCCATGTGTCTGCCCCACTCCCAGGACGAAGGGTCCAGAACCAGGGGGGCGGTCAGACCCACTGGGCAGCGAGTGGCCGCGGGGTCGGAGGAGACCGCCCCCCACTCTCCATCTCTCCTGGGAGCACAGGGCACGTCCCCCTCGACACGCAGCCCTCCCTTTTATCAAGACTTGGAAGGGACCGGAAATTAACCGCAAAACCCCGCGCACACTTTAACGCTAGATGCGCCCTTTCTCCAGTTTCCCTTTGGGGAAACAGAGGCAGGGGCACAACTGGAAGAGGGGCGGCTGGGAAGACGGCGTCCTGGCCAAAGCGTTTCTCCTACCTACGGTCACCGGGCCGGGGCTTTCTAGAACTTGCCACCCCGCAGAAACGAGCGTGTCCCGGACACTTACATTCACTCCACAGTGCGGACTTGCGGAATCGCAGAGAATCACCTGGGGGGCCGCCCCACCCCTTCTCTCCGCAGCAAGGTCGGGCGCCTGACCTGCCCCAGGGAGCCGCGACCTGGGGCAGGCGGGCACAGTCACCCTGACCCGAGTGCTCTGCCGAGGGAGTCAGCGCGCGGTGCGGGACCGGCGGTGCCATCCACGAAGACACGCGGACCCCGGCCGGGGCCCCTCCCCACAGCGAGCTCACAAACAGCAGAGCGTGTCCACGAGTCGCTCCGCGGGAAAACGCCCCCGGCTCCCACAACGATGCCCCGCACGCGCGGCCGGCGGCTGGTCAGACCCGTGCGCGACCGCGGACGGACGCCGGCGGCGAACAAGGCGCCTTTGTGGAGCCGGTGGCAGGAAACACCACCCTCGGGACAGCGCTCCTTCTCTCCGGCGCACACGCCCTCCGGCACCGCTGCCAGGGCCGCGGCCGCGCGCACTGTCCCCTCGCTCGGGGACACCCGCTTCCCAGCCCGGGCGGCGCCCCGCACCGCGCCCAGCGAGCGCGGACCCCAGACGGCGCGCACAGCCCCGGCCTCCGCTGCGATTGGTCACTTCCCGGGAAGAGGTGCCAAACTTCACTTGCGGGTGCCCGGCGCTGTCCCGCACACCCGGCGAAGGGGAGCTTCTCCGCGCGGCGCGCTCTGCCGTCCCGCCCGCCCGTCCGCGCAGCCCCTCCCCACGGGTCGCCCGGGCCCCGCCATCGCCGCACGCCCGAGGTGCGCCCTCCGCGAGCCTCCCCGGCGCCCTGCCCGCGCCCCGAGCTGCGCGAGCCCCCGGGGCGCCGGCCGCACAGGGGGGCGCGCGGCGGGTCCGACCCCGGGGCCCGTCCCCCCCGCCCCGCCGCGGGACTCACGTATCGGTGCACGAGCGTCCGCACCCGGCCGCAGTCCATGGCTCCTCCGGCCGCGCCCGCCCGCGCTCAGCGCCCCCGCGCCCGGCTCGGCGCGCCCATGGGCCCGGGCCCCAG
>ML099828.1:28594-47383 GCA_003697995.1 Taxidea taxus jeffersonii | reverse complement strand
GGTCCTGCTCTGTAGGAGATCAACTCCCTCTCTGGGAGGCCATCCTTCACAGAACCCATCACTCCCTTAGCCTTTATCTTCAAGAGTTAAATGTAATTGTCCAAGTCCACATGTGCAAGTCATTTGCAAAGTCAGGATTCAAATCCAGGTCTGTGAGGTTCCACAGCTCACACATTTAGCCTCTATGTAGTATTCACATCATTCATTTATTCTTTCATAGCGCAGTGATTGAAGCTTTAATTTATGCCAGACCATTTTCTAAGTTCTGGGGAATAAAACAGTCAGCACGACAGTGACCATCTTTGTCTTCATAAGGCTTGTTAGTTAAAGAATGAGGAACATAAATCTTTATGATTTTGGAGTGCAGGGATTCTTCCGGTGGGTTACCCCCAGGTTTATATCGTGAGACATGTTGTAATGGATAACCAAAGAAAATCATTACTCTGCTTAGAATGAAATCCAGACCAGACTCTCCAGCTCATGGGGCTGTGCACTGGGTGGGGAGGGGAGGTCTCCCTCTCTCTCATTATCGTTTCATCCTAGCATCTCCCGTGTTCATTATTTTCCAGCTGCTATAATGATCTTGCTTTAGTTCCTCAAACATAGAACGTTACTTCCTGCCATGGGGAATGCTCTTTTGAAGAGTAATGTTTCTCCCCAGGCTTTTTCCCCCATACTTTCTCATTCTTTGCATCTCAATTTAAGTCTCTGTGCCCAGAGCGGCCTTCTGTGACCATCCTAGGGAAAGCAGATGACCATCCCATGATTTGAAATCTCTCTCAGTCCCTCATTGTTTCTTTTTTTTTTTTTAATAACACTAATTATGATTTGTAATCCTTGTGTTTATTTATGTGATTTTCTGTGGTCCCCTTAACAAACAAAGGCAGAAAATAGGTTTGTCCTGTTTACTATTATAGCTCCAGAAACTTATGCTCTACCTTGTGTAAAAGTGCTCAATAAATGTCTGCTAAATGCATAAATTATAACGCTGATAATTATAGTAATAATGGCTACCATTTAACTGAGATTTAGTCTGTGCTGAGTCTATAAGTACAACAATTCTTGAGGTAGAAGCTATTTTAATAAAAATGTCTTATTTTACAATTATAAAATAATAAATCCTCAGTGGGAAGAAATGCAAATAGTGCAGGAAGTCTACTTCCATCTAAATCCACTCCCCAGATATATAACTTCTGTTCATAGCGTGCTATATATCCTTGTCAGTATATTCTATGGCCATAAATATTCTGACTCCCCTGTGACCCTAAGGTCAATCAATAACTTCATATTTTATAGTGGGTCTCTTGACCAACAATGGAGAACTTGGAAGACTTGAATGAGCTAGCTGGTTATGAAGCTTCAACCATTGACCACCCATCTCCATCCTCTAAGACTTTGTAGAGGCCAAGAAAGGAGATGCTGGAGTTGAGAGAAAAGATTTCTTTGGAGAAAACTGTTGACTCTGTGAGTTCCCTCGTTCTGCCTCGAAGAAGGGAAGGGTTACTTGGCTCTTACCTCAAGCCTCCTCTCAAGGAGAAAATCAAAAGTGCTCCCTGTAGAAATTTGGGGAGGCTGTGTTCGAGAAGAAGGCAATTTTTTTTTAAGTGGAAATGTATAAGTTTTCACTTGATGAGAAAAGAACTACAAGTGAGAGAGAGCCGGCCTGGCCATGTCTGACAGAGTCACTGGGAAGACCAAGGAGCCTTCAGCCTAAAGAAGTGGTGGGGAGGCTCCGCTCTGAAACACCACAACTCCACTGGTGGATGTACATTTCTGTGAGTCAACAGAGCTGTAGTTACAAGATCTTCAGTGGTAGGCGTTTCTCAAGAAGTTACAGAGAAGAAAGAATTGGCTTTAAGTATGTACGTGGTTCAGAGAAAACAAATGGCACCTGCATTAATACTGGCCAGTAAGACCTTTCCTTACTGCTTTCCTGCCTCCTTTTAGAAATGGAGGTAGAAGAGAGGAGGGTTTCCAGTAAAGAGGGAAGATAGTACCTATGCCAGCATCTTCCCATGCAGCCTTCCTCACTGGGAGGGTTCCATCTGGAGAGGAGAGAGGTTCCAGTGTAGATGAATTTCCAAATTTGACCACTACATGGCATTGAACATTTTAATTACTTTAATGAGATTTTTCTGGCAATAGAAAGTAGTTGTTTCTTTGAGAGTGATTGAGTAAGCTATGGAGCCTATTTAGTATTACATTTTGATTTAGAGGTATAACTAGTCTCATGGTGGGGGCAGGTTCAAAGGGGGTCTGAAGTCCCTGAAGTCCCATTTAATCAATCTATGAGATTATGCACACATTAAAAAAAAAAAAAGTAGAATTAGGATCGTGCCTTGCCTCCAATTCATCATGCATATCCTTCCATGTCAATACAAAATCAGCTGTATGGTAAGTGTTCTTACTCTCATCTATACAGCCCAAGCTGCCTTGTTCCAGAATACCACGAGGAGCCAGGCAAGTGCATAGATCCAATAAATGACATTTGGTGGTCGAATATAACAAAAAAGAAAAACCACTTTCTGAACTTTCTAACATTGAAACTTTCACAATTAAATATTTGTTTATATTTTTATTTATATTTGTATTTTATTTATTTTTATTTATTTATTTATTTATTTATTTTTTAGTAATCTCTGCACCCAACAAGAGGCTCGACCTCATGACCCCGGGATCAAGAGTGACATGTTCTTTCAACTGAACAAGCCAGGTGTCCCTACAATTAAGTAATTTAAATTAAGTAAAGGACTAAGGTCACAAAAGAGCTCATTGGGGCAGGAAGCATTCAAATAATACTGTCTTATTCCTGAGGCTTCACTCCTTCCACTGCTGAGTCTTAGCAAGCTGTATGTGTTCCAAAGTTAGCAAGCATAAAGGCATAAAGGAAGGACTGTGGTTGATCAGGGCATGGGAGGTGCTATAGGATGTTCAGTATGTTCAGTGCAAAACACATTGGCCTGGGGCGCCTGGTTAAAGCCTCTGCCTTCGGCTCAGGTCATGATCTCAGGGTCCTGGGATCGAGCCCCGCATCGGGCTCTCTGCTCAGCAGGGAGCCTGCTTCCTCCTTTCTCTCTCTCTGCCTACCTCTCTGCCTACTTGTGAAGTCCGTCTGTCAAATAAATAAATAAAATCTTAAAAACAAAAACAAAACAAACAAACAAAAAAAAACCACATTGGCCTATGAGTAAGAGAGGATCCTACCATAGGATTCAAACCCTGCCATTTGCTGTGATGTGACCGTGGCTCAGACACTTAGGCTCTTCCAGGCTCTTATCTCTTAGATATAAACAAATGGTATTCAACATGCATGGAAGTATCATGTGAGCTTCATGAGTATCATGAAGTGAGCTTCAGTATGTTGAGGTACTCCATAAGCTATACAACGATGTGTATGCATAAATGATGCTTATGCATGGTTTAATCAGGATAGACATGAACTTGGTTCACAGCCTGCACATCTGGATGTGCAGTTTTGGTTACTTCAAGTCTAGGAGAACTTTGCTGATGCTTGCTGCATTGCACAATTCCAGAAGCGACCCCCCAGTGGTGGGCAGAGTAGGCACCATCGCACTTAGCTCAGAATCAGGGCTTCTGAGGTGTATCAGGGTCTGCACTTGGCTCTGGCCTTACTTACCTTCTGTTTTGGATAAATTGCTTCCAACCTCTAAGTCTCAATTTCTTCATTTCTAAAATTGGGTAAATAATACCTACTTCTTAGGTTTGTCCTCAGGATTCAAGGAGATGATTTAAAGCACATAGCGGCATTCATTAAGAGCTCTAATATAGCCAAGATTACTACCCCATTTCTCTAATTTCTGCTCCAGTTGGTTGTGGTTTGGGAAAATAATTATCTGTTTCAGTATGTGTAGGAGCCATCACCCCAGCTCTGTAAAGACCATGGTGCCTGGGCCTCAGACAACAAATCACTTCTTGGTTAAGACAGGGACAACCGCCCGCTGCCTGGTGCGGGAGGCAGGACCTTTCTGATCTATGAGGCTTTTACATTGTTGATATTGTTGCTGATGATCCAACAGGGCCTTTCTTGGAATTTGTAGAAAGAAAAACCATGACCTTACAATCCTTACCGCAGGAGAAAAATAAACTAACGAAAGAATTTTGTGGTTTTGTTTGAGTATATCCAAGGTTCTTTTCTTTGGATTGAACCCTGACCTTCATGTCAAACATGAAGAGCTAATAAGTTTTCCTGTTTGTTTGCCGGTTTCCAACGATGGTGAGGCTTTTGGGGTGCATTAGCATAAAGTACAGAAGAAGCCTGTGTTTGTTTCTGCATGGCTGTGACCCCCTCCCCCTCCCTGAGCTCTGCACTGCAGGCAGAGGCCTGTTTACTCGTGTAGGATAACATCACCCAGTCCCCAAGTTACAGACTTGTGTTGCCCTCACGAAATTCATAAGGCTAACTCTCACTATGTTTGAAGATAGGGCATTTCAGGGGGTAATTAAAGTTAAATGAGGTCGTGCTCGCTTCAGCAGCACATATACTAAAGCTAAATGAGGTCATGAGGGCCCTAAGCCAACAGGATGGAGTCCTCATAAGAGGAAGAGCTAGCAGGAGTGTGTGTGCACAGAGCGAAGACCATGTGAGGACCCAGCAAGGAGGAGGCCATTTGGAAGCCTGGAAGGGATGCTTCACCAGCAACCAAGCCTGCTGGCACTCTGATCTGGGACTTCCAGCCTCCCAAACTGTGAGAAAAATAAATTTCTGGTGTTGAAGCTGCGAGTCTGTGGTATTCAGTTATGACAGCCTAGGCTGACTAATACACCTGGTGCCAAAGTCTATCGCTCACATAAAATCAGTCTTTTTAATTGATTGTATCTGGCTTTATCCACCTGTCCAAGCTTATCTCCTGCTGTTCTCACCACTAAATTCCATCCATACCACCTTTGCTATCCTGAGTTTGAAGGAGAAAAAAAAAATCATCGCTTGAAGTTTGTCTGATTGGAACTTCCTTACTCTGGAAGTTCTCAAGAGTGGCTCCTTCTCTTCCTTGAAGTTTGAGCTCAAGTGCCTCTCATCAGAAAGGTTATGTCTGATCATTTCCTGAGGAGATCATTTCTCTCCTGCCCCACCCCCAGAATGCTTCACAGTACTCTTCTCTTATCTCCTTCTCAGTATTTGTCAGTCTCTGACATTATTTCATTTACTATTTGTTTGTCTCCTCTCACTAGGAAAGCTCAGTGAGGGCAGGGCCCTGACTGTTGGTTGAGGGTTCATCCTTTGTCCCAGTGTCCTGTGGAGCACTGGACACATGAGCAGCTCAGTATGTGTATGCTGAATGTTGAATGGATGAATGTGTCTCTTCTGTTTCCTGTTCTCCATTCCCCTTTCCACAGAGTCTTCAACAATTGCCTATCCCATAGTCCATGCCCCAGGCTGCCTGCTTTTAGATATCTGCTCCAATTAATTAAAAGCTCTTACAAAATTGAGATAATTCTCCTCACAGGGGCAGTTGCATTTCATCTGGAATCAAACTTATGTTGAAAGTTTAGTGAAACAGGCGAATATCGAAGTATACAATGACCAGTCCAGTGCCCTTCAGATTGAGATCACCATCAATGCCCCTTATTTCCACTCAGTTGAAGGGCCTTGCAGGCCGTAGCCTCTATTTAAGCTGTACAAGTAAATACTAGTGCTCATAAAGGGAAAAAACATTTTTAATAAAGTGATCTTATAGGACATTAGGTATTGGCTGGTTTTGAAGGTCTTTTATTTCACTAAGTCTTCAATAAAACACAATTCCCTCTTCCCTGAAGGTGTGAGAGGGAGGTAATGTGAACATGCTGGTCACAATGTAGGAAAGGATCAATAGCCCAATGACATTGAAATTCAATCTGGAGTGGTATAAACCACCAAAACTGTTGTGTAATTTACAACTATGCCACTTCACATGCCAACAAGGCAGGGAAGTAAGATGCCAAACAGAACCTATTATCACTGGTTTCCCTGTTTATTTTTTTTTAAGATTTTTAAAGATTTTATTTATTTGACAGAGACAGAGATCACAAATAGGCAGAGAGGCAAGCAGAGAGAGAGAGAGAGAGAGAGGGACACAGCCTCCCTGCCGAGAAGAGAGCTCGATGTGGGGCTCGATCTCAGGACCTTGGGATCATGACTGAGCTGAAGGCAGAGGCTTTAACCCACTGAGCCACCCAGGCAACCCTGGTTTCCCTGTTTAAAGATGCCCCCAATCTATTACCAAACCTTTCTCTTCCTCTTTTCCTACAAGTTGGACAAAGTGAAGCCTGCTAATTCTAATGCCAACAGGATGCTATACTTGTCACTTTTCATTGCAAGTGTTTCTATAGAAAATACCGTCCAGCTTTCATGGAGGAGGGCCTGATGTTCATCCCTTCCTTAACTTCATTACCCTGAGCCTAAGCTCAGCTTCAATATCAAACACAGAGAGAATGATCTGAATCTACTAGAGTAGAGATTGGTCACGGAAGAAGCATTAGCCAGGCCCTTATGAGCAAACATGGTTTCTAAATTAATATCCTGCTAACAGCTTCTTCCGCCTGTTTTATTAAAGTAGCAGTATGACTTGGAATGGTTCTAGGTGTTTTTTTTTTTCCATCAGTGTCCAATATCTAATTTTAATACTTTGCAGAGGAAGATTCTATTAGGTTGTATTATATAGTTAGCATTGAATATATAGTTATTTTTCCTCACTTAAGCATAATAGGAAAAGGCTACTTTAGTTCACAGGATGCTTCGCACACTATAGCTTTAACAGCTCATTGAACAGCTCTATAAAAACCAGTCTCTGTAAGTTTAAATGCTACCTTCAATCTATCCCATTCCGCTTACCCCCATTGTCTATGCATGTAGAACCTTGTCCCTATTTTACCTTAAACTTGATTTGATTAAAGAGAGGCTGCTTGAATTATCTGTGCCAAAACATAAAGAGCAAAAGAGCAAATATCCTAGAAACATCCCTCACCTTTAACAGGAGAGAATAATAACAACGACATCTGATCAATGCGGAGGAGCTGGTGAGACAATGGGCAGCTGGGAAAAAGAAGTGTGAAGAAGAAAAAAATCATAAAACCTTCAAAATTATAATAGACTGATAGATGAAATATATGACCTTTTCACCTTGACAATGATTTCTGCTGAGAAGAGCAGGTCTCTCTCTCTCTCAGTCTCTATCTCTGTTTCTCTTTTTTTTTCTTCTTTACCTCTGAAGAAACAATTCTCTAGGAATGGGAAAGTTTTTTTTTTCCCCTTTTAAATGGAAACATCATTGAAGTTTTACAGTAATACTAAAAACCTTATATAGCATGTATTCTGTTTGTAAATATGTAATCCTTTTGGCAGACCTACAGAAACAAACCAGCACTGATGTTTGCCTTGAATTTATTTCTGCTTATAGGGAATTTCCCTAAAGATGCTGATAACATTCAATTCAACTTCTATTTTATTCTTTTTTTAAGATTTTATTTATTTATTTGACCAGAGAGAGACAGCAAGAGAGGGAGCACAAGCAGGGGGAGTGGGAGAGGGAGAAGCAGTCTTCCCCACTGAGCAGGGAGCTGATGTGGGGCTTGATCCAGGACCCCGGGATCATGACCTGAGCCAAAGGCAGGTGCTTAACGACTGAGCCACCCAGGTGCCTCTCAATCTGACTTTTAAAAATAGATGGCAGGAGTTTTAAAACACTTGCATCTTTTTCTTTGCTTATAAGGAATTTAAAATCCTAATAAATTAAAATTCTAATATTTGTACAATCATACATTATGAGTCACGCATTTAAATACACCAAGTATAAAATGAGTGCATGAATCCAGATGGTCTGCATTTTCATGGTAATTTGTTAGTTACCCTACAAATGAACAATGTTACCATTCATTGTATTCACTTCCCTCCACTTCTTAAAGAAGAAGAGCACAAACCTCTGCAACCACTTATTTCCATAATCCTTTCTCTGGATATGTTCTCTAAGGTAAATTGGCACAATCTTGTCATCACATGGTTAAGTTTAGATTTCCAGACCTACCCTGGATTTGTGTATTTCCTCTAAGATCACTGCAAAATTATATAGCTGGGGATACAGCAGTGTTTATCAGGGTAGTAAAAAAAAAAAAAAAAAAAAAAAAAAAAAAAAAAAAAAAAATTAACCCTACTCCAGTGTGTCTGATTTTGAAAAAGATTCAGTATATTGTTTTTCCAGACAGTTTTTAATTTATGTTTATGTTAGCTTGTGTATTTTATTTTATTGGAATAAAAGAATGTAGGGTCTTAAATCTTTAAGTATAACAAACTACTTATTCTTCATTCAAATGTTCTCATTTACTGCATATCTTAGTCTTTGTTGCATGCCTTGCTTTCTACAGGCAGCAATCTTCCTGACACTGTTTCTAGAATGAAGTAGTCCTTCTGGTCCTCTCTAGACTTTGAATTATAATCTCGCTCTAGAAGGATTTATGTGCTTAAATCTTGGAGTTATAATGTTGTTCTTTGTTCTTATGATTTTTCAACTTACCAGAAAAGACATCACTTCACCTGTGAGTTTCTCTGATAATAGATAATGTTTATTTAATACTGACTGCATGATGGACCCCCTTCTAAGTGTGTGCTGTTCGGGGATCCATCAGAAAGAAATAGCATGCCCAAAAAGAATTATTAGCTTAATTAGGGACTGGTTACAAAAATATGAGCAGAATTAAGGGGCAGTAGTTGGGGATGGTGAAGTACGCCAGAGTCAGGTGGGTATTCATTCTTTCTGGTGGCTGAGTAATATTCCATTGTATGTATGGACCACATCTTCTTTATCCATTTGTCTGTTGAAGGGCATCTCGGCTCTTTCCATAGTTTGGCTATTGTGGACTTTGCTGCTATGACCACTGGGTCGTATATGGCCCTTCTTTTCACAACATCTATATCTTTGGAGTAAATACCCAAGAGTGCAATTGCACTGGGTCACAGGGTAGCTCTATTTTTATTTTTATTTTATTTTTTCAGTGATCCAAAATTCATTGTTTATGCACCACACCTAGTGTCCATGCAATACGTTCCCTTTTTAATACCCACCACCAGGCTCACCCAACCCCCAACCCTCTCCCCTCCAAAACCCTCACTTTGTTTCTCAGAGTCCACAGTCTCTCATGGTTTGTCTCCCCCTCTGATTTCCCCCTACTCACTTCTCCTCTCCATCTCCCAGTGTCCTCTGTGTTATTCCTTATGCTCCACAAGTAAGTGAAACCATATGATAATTGATTCTCTCTGCTTGACTTATTTCATTTTTTGAGGAAACTTCACACTGTTTTCCAAAGTAGTTGTACCAGCTTGCATTCCCACTAGCAGTGTAAGAGGGTTCCCCTTTCTCCACACCCTCTTCAACATTTATTGTTTCTTGCCTTGACAAGGCGAGAAACATTTTCTGAGGAATAGTATAATGGTATAAACCTGAGATATGTGCAAAAATTTTTAAAAATTGGCAGAAAGATTTTCAAAATTTTTAACTTCTTTTGTACTGGAAATCACACTTCTGTTGAGTTTCTACTATGCTGGAGTAGGGTGAAATTCTTTCATGTCAGAAAGCTTAGTGGAATGCATATTTAAACTATATTCTTGTCACAGTCAAGACTTTTTCTGTTGCAATGAACAGAAATCCTATTCATGGTAACTTAATGAAGAAAGGGCTTTATTGGCTCATGAACGTGAGAAAGATACTGAGAATTTAGTAGAATGAAGAAGATTCTATAGGAATTAGGGTCTAAAGGATGGCAATCTGAGACACCATCCAGAAGGTTCTCTCTCTGTCTCTTTGACTCCACTCGTATTTCATCTCTGCTTTTTCCAACTTCATGATGTGTTGATGTCATTTCCTTTTATGCAGTAGCTTCTTAAAATTATAAAAAATTTATAAAATTTTACCAAATTATAAAAATTTTATAAAAATTATAAAAATCTTTAGCTCTGGTTTGAAATATTTAAAAATACTAAGAAATTTGTTCTAAATGATTCTCAAGTACATGCAAAAGTTAGGTGTGTGTATATATTTGTATAAAATTTAGTTTATTACTGTATTGAAAAGAATCACACTAGACATATCTAATTATATACATTTTTATTTAATATGTGACTCTAAAATTCTATTGAGGTACCTTACAATGATTCATTTCTATTAGTAGGTCTTGCGGGGGGAATATTCATGTAACATATTTACTAAGCCTCTGTTACAAATAAAGCACTTAATTACTGGTACTATGCAGGAATAGAAATATAACTTTCTAACCTCCAAGAGCATACAATTTTGGATGGATAACCATTGTTAGCCCCAGTTTAGCAGCTCCAACGAAAGAGTTTCTTTCCTTAGGGTCCAGATGTCAATCCAGGAGATAAATTCTGATTGTTTCTTCTAGACCCGAATAACTATCCCGTATCCTATTTGTTGTTACCAGGAAGATGGGGTGGTATGATTCCACAGACCTGGCTCACTTGCCAGTCAATGTGATCAAAAATACTGTGTGAGTTACCAAAGAACAGAGACAGAAAATGTCTTGGGCAAGGAAAAAAAAAAAAAAGAAAGAAAGAAAAGATCTGTTACCATGGTCCAATAAAGTCAGCCAGCTACCTAGTGATTTAATAGATTGTGAGCTTGCCTCCTTCTTTCATTTCCTTCTTCCTCAACCATTCAAGAGATAATGATATTTTAATTTACTTCTTTAATTTCATGTACATGAAAACCATTTTGAAACTTTCTAATTAAAAATTCTTATTTAAGAATACTGTGTATATCTTACACCTTGATGAAAAACATGAAAAATGTTTAACCACAGATGTTCCAAGAGACATTCAAAATTTGCCTTTGCTATATGATTCACATTATATTTCTTCTCAAATGAAAGTAGGAGGTTAGTGGTAATATAACTCTTTATTTATTTTGTATTTCTTTTCAGTGTTCCAGAATTCATTGCTTATGCACCTTAATCAAGTGTTCACAATTCACTATCTTATCTATCTGGAATATTGGCGTTTTATTCTATTTTCAGCCAATACAATAAAGCCTATTTCCATTATCCCCACCATCAGTGTTTAAAAATCTATGGCAGTTTTTCAATTTCTACGTTAATATCATATCAGTTTATCCCTCTTCCTTATACTCCATTTTCCTCAGGCCTCTAAAACATAGTGGGGAGGTCGAAATGTATTCATATTTGTGAAGGTTTTTTTTTTCAGAGCTCTGAAATTTTTAAGGCAAACAAGTGAACAAAAGCAAATTGAGTATTTATTCTCTTCACCTATAGTTTTATTAGGCATTTAAAATAATCCCTTGACTTAGCAAATAAATGTTTTCTTCAACTACATTGAACATAAAATTATATCAGAAAACCACTTACATTTTTAATTACACATGGTACTTGGGAGAGTGATATTCATGTCATAGACACTTACTATGGATTGGATAGGCATTTATACTGTCCAAAGTGCAAGAAGAAATTTAAACACTATACCTCATTTCTCCAAATAGATTGAAATTTTGGACACGCTCTTCTAGATTTTAGTGGGGTTACGTTTTCAGAGTATGATTGAACACCTTTTTTTTTTTTAGTCTCTTACAACTTTATGGTATATCAGAACCCTCTGGAAGAATTATCTCTGAACATTAAGGTAGGAATGACACACAGGAAAAGGTGATAAAAGTATATAGGAAAATGAAGTAAGTATCGAGTGCATGATACGCTATATATTATCTAGGTATGTTAGATAACTTATTAAACATTTGCTATTTATAATATCCTAGACCCAGTGTTTTAGTACATTATGTCATTTAATCTTCATAACAATTGGAAAGGGTGGGAATTAGGTGTCCCTGTTACACATGACAAGCTGGCACTTAGTGTGGTTAAGACAGTCCCTAGGGACACAAACTCATGAGAAAGAGCTTTCCGTCAAATACAGGATTGTCTGCTGTCAAAGATCGGGCTCTTAGTATATAACGTCTCTTTCAAGCTTTGTCACAAGATCATGATTTAAAAACTGTTACCAAAAAAGAAATTTAAATAAATAAATAAATAAATAAATAAATAAATATCATTACCACTACATGGGTGTGTTAGGTGTGTTTAAAAGAATTATATAGCTCACTCAGTTTCCCACATTTAATGAAGGCCAATCTAGAATTGGAGCGCACAACAGTGGGACTCCAGCCTCACTTCTAATAAGAAGTACACAAAGGCTGCAATGGTGTTATTTCATCCTCAGATAAAATGAAGTCCTCTAGAAAAAAAAAAAAAAATCAGCTGTTTATTCCCTGTGCTCAATTTAAGAAGTCGTAAAGGTTTAAGACATAACTCCTGGAACATTTCCACCTCTGACAAATTGAAAGTGACACCGTTAGTATCACCTGAGTGGACACTTACCTGGACAGTTGGGTCCTTTGGCATCTCTTGTCACCACTATTGGTTACAAATCATCTAACCAGGCCTGGCGATTTAGTTTTCAAATTAGTTATTGATCCACACTCTAGGAGGAGCAAGGCCTTTCTCCTTCCCTCCCTCCCTCCCTCCCTTCCTTCCATTATCTATCTATCTATTATCTATCTATCATCTATATATCTCTCATACTTGTTCAAAGGAGTCCACAAGAGAAAAGTGTAAGAGTTATGATGAGCAGATATCTTCTTTAAGAATTTCTCTGTAGCTCTAAATGTCAACCTTGAAAAGAAAAGACCTGGAATTAACCTTAAGGAGTGACTCAAGGAAACATAGTAAGTCAGGGCCTTGATCCTAATACTCTTTTACATATCCCTCTGCAATGACCCAGGTCACAGTTATATTCTGATAGTTTATGGTAATAATTAGTCTAGTCTTATATATATTAATTTCCTACTGCTATGTGACCAATTATCAAATACTTAGGAGCTTAATACAACACATATTAAGTATCTCACAGTTCTGTGAGTTAGGAGTCTTGGGACAGGTTAGCAAGGTTCTCAGTGTCTCATAAAGCTGTCATCAAGAGTTACTTGTGCTGCAGACTCATCTGGAGTCTAGACCAGAGAAGAAACAGCCTCCACACCTACTCAGTTGTTGGCAGGATTCACTTCTTTGCAGTTCAAGGATGTATGTCCCAGGCTTCTTGCTGACTTTTGACCAGGGCTGCTTTCAGCATTCCTTGTCACGTGGCCCTCACCATAGGCCCTCTTATGGCATGGCAACTTGTTCTTTCAAGAACGAATAGGGAGAGCTAGACACTCTATCTAGCAAGACAGGTACTAGATCCTTGTATAAACCCCCTAAGCTATGCCACATTTCTTTGGTTAGAAGCAAGTTCCAGGTTCAACTTCCACACAACTGAGGAGATTTCACAAAGGTACAGATACCAGAAGGCAGAAATAATAAGTTAAGGAGTTCAACTTAAAATCTGCCCTATGCTGTGCAAAATGGAAAAAAGCCAACTCCAAAAAAAAGGTGCATAAAATAATTTCAAACACCTAATTCTTTCACCTGTCCTCATGCCCCCGTATCCCAGAGAGGACCAAGGTCTGGAGTTCTCTGGGAGAAAAACTTTAGCCATGAATAGTGAATAGTTGCTTAGGGCTTTTTTCCTCTTGTATCAGATTCTCATTAAAGTTATCTTAAGCAAGGAAGTATAATTCCTTGAGAGAAAACTGGCTATCTTGTCGTTCCTGGACTTCAGTGACAGTTTGGAATCAGAGATCAGGTTGTTATAAGGAAAAAGCATTTCTGTCTCCATGTTTTATCTTCGTTTCACTCTGAGCTTCTGCTATATTCTAAGTAAAGACCACATTTTTTTTTTGTCTTAGAATACGAGTAGGAAAAGGGTTGGAGTGGAAGAGAAGTTTTGAGGAAGTCTGTCAGTGGTGCATTACGGGTCAAGAATTCAACTGTGAACCATACGACTCGGGTCAAGGGGCAGAATTTGGTTACACAAACCTGACTCTATCACATATCCTCATATTGTCCCTTCCTTGCTTCCTACCTCAATTTTGTTCCCCTCAATCTTGCTCCGTGGGATAGCGCTCTGGATAAAACAAGTTTATACCTCTTCACATTAGACTCTGCATTGTGTAGGAAAGCAGACTAAGACAGTGGAATTGGGTGTGGCTCTAGAAAGGAGATGGGAATTTGGAGCTGGATTACTTTCTGATCCAATGACAACAAGGATCTCATGACTGGTGATGAGGGCATCATTATTAGTGGGGCTTTCACTGTGAGTAATCAGAAGGAAGCACAGGTATAATGTAAGGCACTGTCTATGCCATAGCTGAGGGCTTGAATGACATGGGGGAAATGACAATTATAAAGAATGTGAATTCATTTGGTTCTTTATTGGAAAACTTGAAATAAGATGATGATAGCTTTAGGGCAGCCAACTGCTGTCTCAAATCACACGAAAGCCAGAGAGCCTCTGGGGCAGCTATTAAGGAGATTTTCATCTTCTGAGGCCACAGCAACAGACTGCACTGAAAATTAGGCCCATTGTAAGGATGATCCCTCCATATGGCATAATTCCTCTAGAAAACCAGTTATCCATACGGTGGTATGTCAGTTAAATTGGATTCCTTCCACCCAGAAAGGGAAAGAATTGACTTCTACTACAACTATGGATTTTCCTTCCCTGCCAGCCGTGCATCTACCATCACCATTGAGGAACTTACAAAATGCCTAATTTGTTATTATGGTAGCCTACATAACATTGTTTCAGAACAAGGGACCTGTTACAGCAAAGAGACTATGAACAATGATTGCATGATGACAGATACATCAGTCATATCATAAATTCCATTGTCCAGACAGAACAGTAGAATGAATTATTAAAAGTTCAGCTAATGAGACAGTTCAGGAACATCCTGGAGATTGGGGCACTGACCATCAGAATACAGCCTGCTCAATGGACCCAAAGTGTCCATAATAGCTGGAATACTTGAGTCTGGGAACCAAGCAGTGGAAGTAGGATTGCCTCCTCTCCCTTTACTCCCAGTGTTGTGCTTATGGAATCAGTGCTTTCTGTCCCCCAGACCTTAGTCTATTCCAAATTAGTGACCATAGATCTTGGGAAGAAAGAATGCTTCCTTGGAAATGTCAAGAGTTCTGTTGAATTTTAAGCTATAACTTTTTTCTAGTTGCTTTGGATTTCTTATGCCAGAGGAAGCAAGCATAAAAAGAGTCACTATATGGATGGATATAGAAGATCCAGATTATCATGATGAGCTCATGTTGTTCTACACAGTAGTAGATGATGGAAGGAATGTCCTGAACTAGGGACCTCACTGTGGCATCTGTGCTTCTGTGACCAGCAATAAGAGTGAAAGGACACTTGCAAAACCTTGACTTCACAAGAGTGAATTAAGGGCAACAGTATATTAGGGATAAGTCCCTGGGTCATTCCACCAGGCAAATCGTTAAAAAAAAAAAAAAAAAATTGATGTGCTGACCAAGACTGAGAGAAAACCTAGAATAAATGCCAGAGATTGGAAATTGGTATTTGCAAGTATACATAGAGTGACCAAAGTGACAGAGGGATGAGAGGACCTTAAGAGTCTTTTCCCATCGGAGACTCAGTGCTTCAAAAAGTCCAAATATTCATTTATTTTCTTAATCTATTCACTATTTGCCTGTTTTGTATCTGTCCCTTAAGTCCATCAGGATGGTATTGTTAATTATCTTGAGAAATATATGGCAAAGGTGTATGTGGTTCCCGTTATACACACCTGATCTTCATGATAAATCAGGTGTGTAGAAAACAAGAAAAACAAGGTTCTCAACTAATGCCTAAGATGATAATTGAGTGATGGTTAACTCTCAGGTTCGAAAATACATGCACATCACGTACAGCAGGCAGGGGTTTAAGCAAAAGATTTTTCACAAGCAGTGCAAATAAGGAGCTGGATATTATTTCTTTAGGGCAAAAGGAAAACACACCTTAATGAGTGAAGGCGAGCGACCAGCTTGATTGGCTAATGAGATGTTGAGCTTCAATAAAGGAGGTTTCGGGAAGGAATTACTGCTAATATCAGGTTTTGCTGCATTGCCATGTTAGAAAATACCTAAACAAACACTAGAGGAAAAGAGGTGATCTTCACACCCCAGGCCTCAATTACAGGGGGTGTGATTCGAAGACTTCTTGGGAACTTTCTCCTCCATATACTGTTCTTCTCAAGCATGATTTTTTTTTTTTTTTTTTTTGGATTGGAGTGAACTTCAAGGTTTGCTCTGTGTCCTTGGATGAATCATTTACCTTTTTTAGAGCTGAGATAACTGTACCATAAAAGAAGAGACAATGATTAATTCCTTTACAACTTTATTCAGCTAATATCTTTTGGACACCTGCGATGGATTAAATTTGAGAACAAGATTAGAAACTCTGTTAAAGGAGTGAAGGTGATTTTCCAGGATACTTACTAAACAGTCCTCCCATTGGGCTCTTCTCTGAGCCTGTTTCTGGCCTCTACACTGAGAGGTAATGCTTGAAATGAACTATATCTTCTCTGAGTAAAGTTCGGAGAGACTGTTTGATAGAAGCCTTGGCCTCCGGCTTACTCTGAAATGGAGCTCGTCTCTTTTATTCTCGAAGATTATCAGCCTTCATCAGTCACTCTCTCTGTTTTTTATCCTAGGCAAATAAGACATTCTTCCTAATGTTTTACCAAAATCTACTCTGATTTATAGTAACTTCATTTTCTCGGATTTGTTTCTGAAATAACGGCCCAGGATCCTTATAAGAGAACTTGAAAGTAGTCATTGAAGCTGAGGAAAATGTCTCATTAAAACAATACCGTCGTCATGGGCGGAACAGTTCCACACACACACACCAGCATTGCTGGAGATGCCATAGAAGGGATGGCATGGTGAAAATGACTATTTGTCAGAATAAGACCAGGAATGGGATCTGGGGAAGTGAGGCCAGGCTTTGCCCGACAGATGCAGATTTCCTCGGGGTCCTTCCTCACAATAGTAGCTGACTTGGTTTAGTTTTATCTTGGGGTATGTCAACACTCAGCAACAAAAGGGAGAATTTTCTGGCTAAATGTGGGGGTATTAGGCCTGTGAGGCTAGTGAGGGAAGGTGTGAGCTGCATATACAATTCTTAGAACACCCAGTGAAATACTAGCTTTGAGCATTTGCTAGTTCTACTAAAATACATCTTTGATTAGTTTGAAATTGCAATTATTTGATAATAACACTTATAAAAACAGCTCCGTGCAAGAAAAACAATGAACTTTTCCTTCCCATTTGAAAACGATTCCTTGGGATTAGCAGAAGGCATTAGAGAAGTAACTGCTGTTTTTTCATCTAATCCTGCAAAGACAGGATGGATGGCTCGTTGTTCAGACAGCCTCATCGAAGTAATTGCAATTCTCTCGAAAGAGTTGGACTTTCTGGATGTTCTGAGCCAATGATAGGGAGTCCCCTGTTTTTCTTGGTGCTGCTACAAAAATAGAGGCAAAATTCCATCTGAGAAATGAAAATGAATTTTTTTATCTAGCAGTAATAGTAACATGATAAATAAATCAAATGATATTATATATTAAAGCATGCTTTTAAACATAAAATAAAGTCTAATTTCATTATTATTTTTACCCATTTACCTGTTTGTTTCTTTTTTTAAAAAAAGGATTTATTTATTTATTTACTTGAGAGAGAGAGCACACAGAGGGAGAGGGAGAAGCAGGCTCCCGCTGAGCAAGGAGCCAGATGTGGGGCTTGATCCCAGGACCCTGAGAACATGAGTTGAGCCAAAGTCAGACTCTTTCTTAATCAGCTGAGCCACCCAAGCACCCCATCATTCTCTTGTTTCTTAAGTGAGAAAAACAGCTGGTAAAAATTATTAGTTTCTTCTTTGAAATTGGTGAAGAGGCACTCCTCATTGTGAAAACTTTGATTTGTTAAGCCATATTTAGGATTATTATGTTACAGCTTATCCTTACATATTACCTTGGAGTGCTGGAATCATTGTCTCTCTTAACAGTACAACACTGTTGAATAAGAAAATAGAATATATAGAATTCTCCACATATTGTCCATAAACCAGAAATGCTTATTTTTTTATTAACTTGTTCACCCAAAGAGTTCCATGTGTTTTTTTTCCAACTAGCTGCCAATTATCTTGTAGATCCTTTTGTATAGTTGTCTAGGAAAGAATTTTTGAATCTTAAATACACTTAAAAATTAGAGTATCATAGTAAAAATGAATCAGAAGTTCAACTCAAGAAAATTGGGGTTTAGTCCCTAGCTAGTCTCATGAGCTGTTACTTTACTTTACCTAGCATAGGTTCCATCCTTGTGTACATAAGGTCTGTGAATCAGATTGTGCTCAGTACTCTTTCCATTTTAGTTTCTGAGGTTTTAGTTCCCTGTATGATTATCTCATCTGTCCATTTCTTATCTGTCATTATTATTACTAATAGTAGTAAGTTAACAGTATTTTAATCAAGGAGGAAATGAAGAGCCAGGAAGATGAAGTTATTTACTCAAAGATACACAGCTTTTTGATGGCAAAGCCAGAAACAGTAGATGTAGTTTAGTGTACATGAGTACATGAGGAACATTTTTCTGTTCGATACTTTTCTCAAATAGTTAAATATATGAGAATATGTATCTCGTAGTTAGTTCATCAGGAAAAGGCTGGTAAAAATAGATAATTGGTCTTTATAAAGTGAGGGCTATGAGTTGATCACCAAACCAGACACAGCAGAATGGACCATGGGAGTCACCTTCAGGCCTGGAGCAGCATATGATGGAGATATCATCACTTCCTAGCACCATCTCCCTGAAACCCTTCCTCCCTTTAGGTTAGAC
>ML099828.1:0-13189 GCA_003697995.1 Taxidea taxus jeffersonii | reverse complement strand
TGAGACACTGATTGAGGAATGAGTGTTCTGAGGAATATGGTAATGAGAGATACATAGTCGAGGCCCACCGACAAAATACAGACATCGTCTACGTGGAATCTAGCTTTCCTTAGATTGCATCGTGCTGTGACTATGTGGGTGGGGTGTAAGGGTTGTGTGGTGTGTACTCACGTGTACGTGCACGTGTGTACCCAGGTCCAATGGGTGCAGCTACTGCACGATGACAAAGCAGAACACCTAAGCCGCTCAGTCTGATAATATTGTTAGAGTTACTGATTTACTTAATATTTTCAGATTAACTTGGAATCTGGGGTCTCTCCCAGGCTCCAAGTTTTTGAAAGTTCTCAAGAATTGTTTCACATGGAAGCAGTGTAAACAGACGGATGGGGGCATGAGTTTGGAATCTGAACCCTGCTCGCACTAATAGTTTGACCTTGGGGAAGTTCTGCAACCTCCCTTTCAGCCTCTGAACAATGGAAATATAGCTCTTATTGTCTCCCCAGATTTGCTATAAAGATCAATTGATGTAAAAGTGCTTGAGGGGCACCTGGGTGGCTCAGATGGTTAAGCGTCTGCCTTCAGCTCAGGTCATGATGCCAGGGTCCTAGGATCAAGCCCCACATCGGGCTCCCTGCCTGCTCCGAGGGGAACCTGCTTCTCTCCCTCCTTCTGCTCTCCCTGCTGTGCTCTCTTGCTCTGTCAAATAAATCTTAAAAAAATACTCAGTATTTAAAAGAAAAAAGTACTTGGTAGGTAGTACTGGATATAAGCCCTCAGTAGTTATTTGTTATAAATCTGTACATGTAATTAGGTCTATATTACATTTCATTGACTCTGAGATGCATTTTTCTATTTTAATATCTCTGAAGCTGGAATCTGAACCAAAAATACATTGTCTTAAATTCAATGAAGGAAAATTCTATAAAATGGATATTTATATAACATGCATATATGCATTTACAATGTATTTAGATAACCTGTTTATAATATATATTATGGGTTCATGAACAGCCCTTATCAGCTACCTGCATATTCCTATCTGGTTTTTCCTTATTGATCCATTTCAGTGTGGTGAACTGATGTTTAGATCTGGTTCACATAATTATGTGGACATTGCAGCTGGAATCAAATAAAACTGGTTGTGTTGCTGTTGTTTCTAGTACCTGCACGGGGGTGTCTAGCAGTCAAGGTCTGAGGCTTTGAGGAACCCGTGGAGAATAATAATTTCCTTTACTGCAAGAGTGATCAGTACTTACTATACCCCAAATCACTTTAATTTCTTCTAACACAGAGCTAATCTCATGGATGCACCTTGTGTCACAATGTTACTAAGAACTTACGCCAGCATGGTTTGAGACTCTTTGAACTTTGCAGATTTAATTAGTCAACTCTTTCAGGTTTGGTTTGGAAACTGGCCTTCCCAAGGCTCAGACTTCTACCCTGGGGCGAAGCTCAGGCTGGGAGAAGCTGAGCGTCTGGCAGTCCTTGGTGCAGTCCTTGGGGTTGTTTTTCCACTTAGGCAGGTACGGGTGTCTGATCCTAGTTTGCTGACGATTTGTTTCCTAGGTATCTGATCTCCTTCCAAGGTGCCTAGGATGATGCATAAATGCCATAGCTGAATACTCAGGTTGCGATGTGCGGTGTATAGTGTGGCAGCCCTTGTGTCTCTTCCTCCGCTGTCTCTTGGTCTGTTTGTGCTCCAAGTGCTTGACTTCTCCATCCTCCGCTCCATCCTGCATCACAAAGGACTGAACTCTACAAAGTATATTCTCCAGACTGCTTTTCTTCCATCTCCCATCCCGCTTGCTCTGGCTGATGGCAAACACTGACAAGAGCTTGGACTTGAGGAGGAAAGGAGAGCCTCAGGCATGTTTGTATTTTGACACTGTTCTTGGTAGGGTCTATGTTCTTTGGCTCCGCCCCCGCCACTTCTGCCGCCTCGAGGGTAGCCAGTCTCTGGGCTCTAGAAATTCAGTCTCTTCCCTTTATCCCTATAGCCCAAGGGTGATGGAGACTTTCTGCATTTGCTCATTTCTGAGTTGCCTACTGTTCGATATTTCGACTTCTCCCACATCTTTGGAACTAGTTTTCTGTATAAAAATCCTACTATTTACCTGGAGCCGGTATTACTTTCCTAACCAAGTCCTATGCAAAAGGAACTGCAGAACCCTGCAGAATCTTGATGTACCCTCACGTGTCTAAACACAGGTAAGACAATAGGAGTTTAAGCTGAGATCTGTAATATATCTCATTAACTGATTGTCTGATGTGAAGACAGAGCCAAGATCCATGAAGAATGACAGAACTTTATAGTGGGCTGATCAAAAAGATGGCAAGGTGACAGTGGGGAGTATTTTGTGTATGGCATTTAGGACGAGGGATGGCATTATCAGAAAAATAGCACATTGACGGAAAAATGATTCATTTTGGAGTGTAGGATACTACAGAAGACAAAAGATAGTACAAATTAATAACAACATCCGAGACAATGCCATTTACTTTGAACCTTATATTTACCAAGCCCTAACTGGTCAATTTACATTCTGTAACTTTGTAAAACCTGGTAAGGGAAGTGTTACTGACCCATATGATGTAGAAACTGAAAGTGAGAGATGTGAAGTGAATTCACACAGATAGTAAGTGGCAGAGCGAGGCTGTCAAATCCCATGCTAGCCTCATCTGCTCAGCCCATCTGATTAGCCATTCTTGACCGTGGCATGTTGGCTCCTACCTTAGGGCCTTTTTACGTTCTTTTATCCTCTGAAATGATCTGCCCCCAGATCTTCACATTTCTGTCTTTTTCATCATCTAGAAATAGTCCGTGTATTTGTTTTTGATCATTTTCTCCTGTTCCCCCTACCCCAGTTAGAACATAAGCTTCAGGAGAGCAAGGAATAGGATTGTATTTCCATTGTTATATTCCTAGTAACAGGAACACTGCTTGACACATAGTAGCTACATAGTATCTATTCGATGAAGGAAAAGGACAGCACATAATAGACCCTTAATAAATATCATGGCTATTTCCTTTCCCAGTTCCTGGGGGTGTCCAAAGACCAGCCCCTAAGGAACTTTCAAGGACATATACCATATAACTATCAAAGTTATTTTGTCTGCTCCCAGAAAAAGTATTTTTAGGGAAACCTATAAAGAGCAGGCTTTAGAAGCATCTCTCCTAACTACTGTCCTCCTGTAGGCTGAGGAATATGATTCCTACCCCATTAACTGTATATATTTTTAGGTAATTAAAGCCATGAAGATGTCTGGGAGCACAACACATTGTATGCCATACCCTTTGGCCCTATTCATCTCTTAATTTCTGACTCCAACGAGCAGTTTCATGGAGGAAAATCACATAGGAGAGTGGGAACCCATGCAGAGCCTCATGGAGGTATAAGCTATTTGCTATTTCCAAGAGCGAAATGAGTGAGGAAAAGAATGGAGATTTGAGCCTGCTTTCCTATTTTAAGCAAGAGCTGTGTATTTTAAACAGGCTTCTTAATGAGGCATGGGGAGCTCCAGCCAGCACCACGGCTTCTATGTGGACACTGCTAAGTGCCTTGCACTGTTTCAACTAGATCTACATAAAAGGCAAACACAGGGACATACTCTTTCTTCCCCAGGAATCAGTGTAGCACAGAAGGGTGTTGTATCCATATGGAAGTAAAATGGTAAACTGCTGTTTCTTTCCAAGACCTTTCCTTGGTAGGGGGAGGGGCGGTGGGTAAGGGTAGAGCTGTGGGAATTTGCCTCTGGAAGGGATAGCTTGAGCCTCTGCCCATGCTTCACCTTCTACCTTACTGCAAGTTCAGCTCCAGAGCAGTCTCAAAGGAGCCTCTCTGGGTCTCTTTAAAGATGGTCTTTCATCCAGCTCTGATATCCTGCCCAAGTCCTAGAATGAGCCCCTAGGTCATTTAAAAACAAAACCAAAAAAACGTAATCTTTCCATACTGTTTGGTAAAATTGACATGCCCAGAGCCCCCTAGTTTCCCTGGCTGCCCTGACCACTTCAGCTCCTCCCTGGAACCCATAGGTTCTTTGTGATCCAAGTTGGCATCCAACCTGGCACGTGGGCTGTAGACCTCTGTCTGAGATTGTGGGTGACGGCGGTCATGGCTGTTCAGTACCTCTACTTGAAAAAATGCTGATGGATAATACTCCTACTTCTGATCGAAAGCGGGTGTAGCTCTCCGTGTCCTTCAGTCTTCACTCACTGTTGAAATCTCTCCGATTCCTTTCAAGGCCTCCAGTACAGGACTAGGGACTGGGTCAGGGGGCACCGTGGAGTGCAGGCCCAGGAGTCCGCCTGAACTCTGTTCCAATCCTTCTTGCTAGTTGGGTGAACACCTGTATTGCCGTCTCTCACATCTTGCCATCACAGTCTTCTATCTGAATCTCAGGGGCTTCATTGGTGAATTGGAGGGTAGTAATTTGAACATAAAGATAAGAAACAGGAATCAAAGTGACTCACTTGATGCTTGAATAAGTAACTTTCTTGGAAGGATCTAATAACTTCAGTGTAGGTCCCAGAAATCGAAGGAAGGACTGAGCAACTGAGCGTCGGAAAGAGCAAGCACTACACCAGAGCTGGGTGTTCAGAAACACAGATGACTGGACTCCAAATATAATTCCTCCCATATGTATGTTCCAGTTTCTGGAGGAGGGAACCTGGCTGTGCTGGTTTGGGCCTCATGCCTGCCTTTGTATCAAGGGGAGCAAGTCCCTTTGATTGGCAGCCCCACAAGAATCTCATGGATTAGTGAAGAGGAACTTTCCCAAAGAAAGGAAAAGCCATCAACAACCAAGCAAGAGATGTGCAGGAGACCAGAGTCCTACGGTCACTCCCAAGTTAATAAATGCCTCTAACATATCAATTGCTTAGCTTACCACTTCATGCAAGACCTCGACAAATAGATGACAAGTATGAAATAAATGATAACGATACAGCCAGTAGTGTAATTACAACATCCATAACATTACCAGTAACAAGGTCAGTGCCAAATCCAGGATTCATTTTCTTCATCAGAGAATAAAGGGTATGACAGTTTCTCTCGGTTGCTAAGTTAAATGACACAATATACATAAAACACCATGGTTTTTTGGCTTGTGGTTAAGCACTCAATTTTATATTTGTGCATAGGATCCTACCTCTACATCTGTATTTATATGTCTTTAGATGACATATATAGGATTATTTATTAGGACTCTAAGAGAATCCTAAAATCCATTATTAAGATAAGATGGAGGTTGTATCCATTTTCAACCTTTTCTTGACCCCCTTCTATCTATAAATGTATTTCTTGAACATCCACATGAAGATAGAACTGACATTTCATTCCACTACAAAAAAATATCTATCTATCTATCTATATATATATATATATATATCTGGCAGACTCTGGGAAAGTATATAATTATTAGGTTTCCATCATCAATGTTTTAAAGATATGTGTTAGAGCATGAGTGGGAGGAGAGGGAGAAGCAGACTCCCCACTGAGTAGGAAGCCTGATGCAGGGCTCGATTCCCAGGACGGAAGGCAGATGCTTAACTGACTGAGCCATCTGGATGACCGTCCATTATCAATTTTAAGATAAATTTATTGTTATTAATTTACAAACTCCACACTGATTATTCAAAGTGGATGTTAACAACTGCACTTTCATGAATGAGACCAAGACCTAGATAAAAGAACCTGCTTGTGGGTGAGTGTGTGCTACTTTCTGAGGAAGACAAGATCAGAGGAGGAAGCTTGTGTTTTCACTTTTCCAATGAGTTCTTTGGCAGTTGTTCCTTTGCCTTCCTATCTGTGGCCCATCCTGGAAAAGTGGCATGGCTCTCTTCAGGGAGGTCTCTGCTTTGAGTTGGTTATCTCTGAAGGTAATAGAATGAACAAACTGATTTCACTACAGAAAAGCACATGCCCCGTCAATGTAGGTTCACATCATATGCCGCCTTTGGGGATGTTTCCAGAATACAAGAAGAGAAAAATCAGGCAGACATATTCTCCATAATATTAAATTATCTTGAGGTAAATTTGAGCTGAGACTAAGTAGTCCTGATTGTAGTCATTTTCCCCTGACCACCACTCTCCATTTAATCCAATTTAGAAAATAACAACAGATTGTTTGCCTCTTGCTGCAAACTCAGAAGTAATTAAGTAGTCCCAGTCAATTGATTAAGTAAGTTACAGCGCACAGTATAGAACACAGATACACACTCTGGAGCCATAGTTTTTTAGACCCTATCTTCTGAACATGGGGACATCTTCCCAACATATTAGTAGGTAAGAAAAGACAGGATTCAAACAACATTATGTAACATAATCTCGAATCATCAAAGATTCTTAAAAATTCTGTATTGATAATTCTTTGTTTTCCAAAGATGCTCAAAGAAGTATGTGCTTCTTTATAAACATAAAGAAAATCCCTGCTGGGTTTTTAAAAAGGCTCCATTGGCCCTTTTACCCAGCCACTGGATCTTGGTAAGGAGTGTCACTGGGGCCTACTCATCCCTCATCTGCCTTCCATCATATACGGCTCTACCTCTGTATGATCGCCTTGGGATCACTTCTGTCCATGAACCAGACCTTCTGAGATTAGACTAAAAAATCTTGTTACTTCCTTAATGAACTCACACTTAGCAATTCTAGCAGCTTCTCCAATTCATTTTTCATCTTATGTCTTGAAATGCCTACATGATGAACTTTCTCTAGGTAGGTAGGGTCTCTAGAGGATATGGCGTCAAACCCTCCAAGGTAGCCCTGGTGTCAGCACGGTGTGCATCACACCATGGCCAAGAGTAAAGCAAACAAAAACTTCATGCAAACAAAACTGTACGGTGCTGCCAGTAGACCTCAGCAAGGTACTGTACTTAACTCTTTGGGGTCTACAGAGGTGACTATAACCCACATATTTTCCTTCAAGAAGAGAACAAGGTGGGGTCAGAAAGGTGATCGTGTGATAAGAACACAGATGACTCCTGTATGTTCGGTTATCCTAAACAAAGGTCTGAAAGATTCAAAGGAGGTCAAAGCCTTAGGGTTTACTGAGTTTCTGGGGATAATTTATGTGGGATTTATCACTTAAGGTGGGACTTGAAGAGGTAGAATTTGGCAAGCAGATGGGCACTTCAAAATGAAACGCATGAGTAATTGGAAAGTATGAATAATTTCCAAAATCTGAAAATGTTTGAGTGCCAGGGGGAATTGGGCTTGACTGCCTCATGGGGAAGAGTGGAGATGGTGCAGGATATTTAGGTCATGGTCCTACAGCACAGAGTACTTACTCCAGGACAGTTTATTCTCCAGTTGGTAGGAATAAGAAACCACAAGTGGCTTGATAGTCTTAGACTGAGTGGAAGTTTCATTTATATATTTTTAAAAATATTTATATATTTAAAAAAACCTGGGGATAGGGAGACCAATTAAGTGGTCATTCTAACAGTTCATTCAAGACACAAAGAGGGTCTTTAGGGTGATAGGATTGGAAACAGACTGAGCTGGACAGAATCCATAGGTTGAATTCTGGCATTTTGCAAGAGTTTTTACATAAAAACATAAGGTTTTTTACAACCTGTATTATCTTTCCCGGAATAGCATATTTCAAGGCCTACCTACCCGCATGCATTTCTGCCATTCAAATATACAGTTCTAGCTAATTCTGGATCAATCTGTTCTTTTGCTTTGTACATGCTGTGTTCAGCATGCCCTTCTCTCCCAGATAAGATGCCCTCTCCCAGTATTTGTGGACTCCTGCGGATAGTTTCTCCATCCTAAATTTCCCCATGGTATTTTTTTTCATATCTCTAGTCCTTGACTACACATGATAAGTTCATTAGATGCATATCTGCCTCCCTCATTGGACTATGAGTTCTCATTTCCAACTTAAAGATATCTGCAACTTGAAGAGATTTTCTTCTAGCTCTTCTAAGTCATTTCCCCAAATATTCAACAGGACAAGGCCATGGCTTTGTCACACTCCACATTCATTCTATTTAAAATATTTATGATGCGCTGGCTGTGCTCAGTCTTCTGACAGATGCTGTGGAGGATTTGGAAAAAAATAAAATATGTGATCCCTGTCCACAAGTTCCTCATCCAATAACAGGGAATCAAGAGCAGCACTTGTAAAAACAGTAAGAGGACAAAACATAGCGTCACATAATTAAGAGTTTAATCGTGTGATGAAGATGTATAGAGATTTAAGGGGATGGCAGTTGGTGAGTTCTGAAGAAGTCAAGGATGGCTTCATGGAGGAGATGGAAAGAAACAAAGGAGAAATGATGACACTGGAAAGTGTTTCCTAACTAACCCCCCTTCTCTGACTCCATTCCTTTGTGACATGTACCTGTGGGACTTGGCCAGGACAGGTGGAGACATGGATGTACAGTGGCTCAGAGTTAGGATTTACTAGAGGGGACACAGAGTGTGCACATTTCAAAGTTAAATAAGCAGGTTGTTTTTTTTTTCTTATGGGACAAATCAGCCTAATACATATCCATATATTTTTGTCTGAGGTTAGAATAGAGTTCAGCTGATTTACCTACTATCTTTTTAATCATAATCCATAAAATAGCTGGTAAATGATGAAGAAACTTATTTCTTTATAGAATTACTAAGAAGTCCTTGTATCCAAATTCTTTGTTTTGAAGAGCTCAAAGCAGTCAGATATTCAGAGGTGAACTTATGATATTAAAATATACATAAATAACTATAGAGATACACAATAATCCTAATATTTCTTTGGAAGGATTTGATTTTATTTGATGTCTTTCCAGCTTATCATTCTAGAATCAAAGACAGTGTTTGCACATTATAAAAAATCTGAATCAAATCGGTTATCCCCAGAATTGAGATGTGTTTGTTTCTAGCATTAAAGCGGCATAATGTTAACATAATGTATTAAATGAAAGGTTATCACCAATGGAAACCCACTGCAGTAGTGTACTTTCTTTCCTTTATAACTGCTTTCTTCTTTAAGAAAATAATGCAATGTTTATGCTGTGTTAGAATCCAAGTACTTGAGAATTAGTAATTATATGGGCTTGAGGTTACGCTGACTAACCAAAATGAGAAGGTAGAAGTAAATTTAGCACTTCAATCTTAAGTCAGGTTTGCTGACTCATTTCTGTGTGTTTTACAAACACTTCCAATATGACATTTTATATAAATACATTTACACCTGTGATTCTTTTTTTAATGTAATGCACTATATTTTACCTTACATAATTACCACATAATAATAAAACTGAGTGGGGGGCAATGTTTTACCTATAATATTTAGGCCAGCATGAAGCACCTTCTCTTAGATCATAATCTCTGTATGACTGAAGAAATATGTGGATTGTCAAGGTTACTGTAAAACAGCAGTCAGATACCAACAGTAAGCTTCATACGTCCTATGTGTGAGCTTTTCTCCATCTTCCTCTACTGCCTTTTGTCCACAAGGTGGCACTCTCTAGATATGTCTAAATTCAAGCCTTTTTAATAGAGATGCATCAAAATAGAAATCTTCCCCAACCAGCCTCCATTGTTAAAAGCCTTCCCCAAAAGCCAAGTAAATCCACTTAATGCAGTTTAGAAAACTAGTATGGTTAAATGCATCACATAGATCAGCAACAAGGTGTCATTCTTTATATCATGAATGTATAAAGTCTTTAATTCTGGATTAGTCCATTTAGGTCTGATATTTGTTCCCAGGTATGAACAGGAAAGCAGATTGCCCCTACCAAATCTGATTAGTCCTGAAGTCTCTCTGTTCCAGCTTGTTTGTTAGGAAGTCCACAGATGCATTCCAGTGGGGGTAGTTTATGGAAAGAGAATGGGGTTGTCTGCTTTGATTGCAGTGACCATATATCCCAAATTTGCCAGGGGGAAGATAACCTGATAGTTAATCTTGATTACTCTATCTGGATATTTATATTTCTAGAGTTTATGTTCCACATTTTAGATTTGAAAATAGATTATTTTAAAGGCAATGTTGATTTACTTTTTAGCCATGGAGACCTGACTCTTTCAAGAGCATGAAAACTGGTACTCGGTCCCTATTTAGTATTTGCCCCGGGGAGATGCCTTGTTCACTGGCTAGTGTAATAGTTCAAGGATGTGGCTCTGGTTTCTCAATTTAGGAACAAGTCATCCCTATCAGCTTTCACTGCTTCTTGTGTACCTGTCTCAAGAAAGAAAGAGATCCTAACCCTTGGCTTGAGATACTTTGAAATTGAACTCTCAAAAATTAGAGCACTCACCAAAAATGATGTCCTTGCTCTATGGTCGGTTCTTCCAGACAGAATTTGATTGTATTTTCTCTTACCATGGAATAATTATGAAATAAACACACTTTCAGTAGAGAAAACAATGTATTTTCTATGCCATGCAACCGAGAAGGTAGACTCTGGGTAAATGCTTACAAATAAGGCTGTTAGAGGGCTTCTAGCTCTTCCCCCTCTCCCTTCTGGGAGATCTAGTGAGAACCAAGGATTAGCTGAAAGTTACACAGTAACTGTTGTCACTGAAACTGGTTAGTGTCATAGAACAGATCACGGGTAAGTAACAGGTTAGTTACAACCTACCTTTGTATTTTTTGCCCATTATTTAGATACATGTATATCAAATGACTGATCCTACAATGGGGGATGAGGACTTCTTATGTTTCAAAACATTTTTGTTTTTCTGATACATGGAGCAAGTGTTTAAAATGTCCATGAGAAACTCATGCCTGAAATTAACTGAATATATATTAAAGGAGGAGGAGGAGACCATAGAAATTCTCAAATACCAAATAATGTGGAGTGGGTGGTGATTACCAGGGATTGAGAGAAAAAATAAACTGATTAACTGAAAAATGGCCTTAGACAGAAAGGCATCTTGTAAAATCTTCGTACCTTCAGTGTCCTCCCTGGCCCTATTGTGAAAATGACAACTGGGAGGAGTTATTGTCTTGCAAAATTGAGTAGATGTAATAAAATGGGAAAGAGTTTTGCTCTGGGAAGCCTCTTTGCTGCATATGGTGTTGTGAAATGCATTATGGCCCCAGCATAAATAACCTAGGTATAAATGTGCAGGTGGTAATGTAAGTAGAAAG
Source organism: Taxidea taxus jeffersonii (assembly GCA_003697995.1). Lineage (NCBI taxonomy): Eukaryota > Metazoa > Chordata > Mammalia > Carnivora > Mustelidae > Taxidea > Taxidea taxus. The sequence goes on along the minus strand of ML099828.1, from coordinate 2,107 downwards.
TAAACAGAAGGACTTGACTTGGTTTAAAATGAGGAGGAAGGGGCGCCTGCGTGGCTCAGTGGGTTAAAGCCTCTCCCTTCGGCTCAGGTTATGATCCCAGGGTCCTGGAATCGAGCCCCGCATCGGGCTCTCTGCTCTGCAGAGAGCCTGCCTCTCCCTCTCTCTCTGTGCCTGCTTCTCTGCCTACTTGTGATCTCTGTCCTACTTGTGATTTCTGTCTGTCAAATAAATAAATAAAATCTTTAAAATGAGGAGGAAATTTGATAAAGTGGACCCTGATGGAGAGGTCAAATTGGAGAACAGAGGTTCAGCATGAAGAGATGGAGATGTGTGCAGAGACAAGTGAACTAATCAGCCAAATGCTAAATGTATTATACACGGGGCTCTTGTGCAGGAAGAAAACCTGCTATGTGACCTCGGGGACTACCAGAGGATGGCAGAAGACGGGTCACTTGTTCCTGATAATCTTATAATCTTACTGGGAAGGAAAGATGTCAGCCCCTAAGAAAATTGGATTTTATATAAATATGAACAAAAGAGAATAGGACAAAAATGGCACAACATAGCATATGAAGAATTACAGAGAGACAGCTCGTGTCTGAAGCTGCTCACCAGCATGAAAGGGGCAGATTAAACTAAATCCATCAGAAAGGACGAATGCCCACCATTTACCTCCATGCGGGTGGAACTAGAGGGTGTTAGGCTAAATGCAGTAAGTCGGTCAGAGAAGGACAATTATCTTATGGCTTCACTCATATGTGGAACAAACGGAATAGTGAGAGGACAATAAGGAAACAGAAGAAATCAGAGAGGGAGACAAACCCCATGAGAATCTTGAATCCCGGGAACAAACTGAGGGTTGGGGAAAGGTAGATGGGTGGGGGAACAGGGTAACTGGGTGATGGGCATTAAGGAGGGCACGAGATGTGACGAGCCCTGGGTGTTCTACGCACCTGATGAGTCGCTAAACGTTATATCAAAAACTAATGATGGACTATACGTTGGGGAATTGAATTTAAATAAAAAATTAAATCCATTCCTTGGACAAGTTTTTATCCTATACAACTACTTGAATTCTGATAATAATTACTAATCATTAACTACTAATGTGGATGATGGGGCCTACTTAGATTTAAAAACATTTTCTTGGAATGTGGAACTGCTGACTGAAACATTGAATTAACACCGTGTAAAGTAAAATGATAGAGACCTGGGCACCTGGGTGGCTCAGTGGGTTAAGCCTCTGCCTTCGGCTCAGGTCATGATCCCAGGGTCCTGGGATCGAGTCCCGCATTGGGCTCTCTGCTCAGCGGGGAGCCTGCTTCCTCCTCTCTCTCTCTGCCTGCTTCTCTGCCTACTTGTCATCTCTGTCTGTCAAATAAATAAATAAAAAACCTTTAAAAAAATTTAAAAAAAAAATGATAGAGACCTATGGATGCCTTTGCTTCCCTATCTATGACTTTCCAAATTTCCTGTTCCAGTGTTTGATCTCAGGGATTATTAGCTCAGAAGAATAAGCTAAGTCCTTTACTTTTAAATGTTTATGTTATTAAAGCAAAGAAGAAGGCTGCTAAAAATAGAAAAAACAGTTCCTACACTAAAAGAACTTAGTCTGAGTACCAGCATTTTTTAAAAAGATTTTATTTATTTATTTGACAGACAGAGATTGTAAGTAGGCAAAGAGGCAGGCAGAGAGAGGGGAAGCAGGCCCCCAGCTGAGCAGAGAGCCCGATGCGGGGCTCGATCCCAGGACTTTGGGACCATGACCTGAGCTGAAGGCAGACGCTTTAACCCACTGAGCCACCCAGGTGCCCCTGAATACCAGTATTTTTTAAATTAACTTTTAGATACCCAGGGAGAATCACAACTTTAATTTTTTAAAAAATTGTCAGTGGCAGTTAATTATGTACAATCATTTGGGACATTTCAAAACATTTAAAAAACTATAATTCACTTTGGTTTAGGCTGAAGAAATTATATTTTTCAAGGGAGCAGTTTTTCAAAACCCCATTTTTATTTATTCATTTATTTAAAGAGAGCACATGCATGAGTGGGATGAGGGAGATGGAGACAGAGAATCTTAAGCAGGCTCCATGCACAACATGAA
>RCUC01121491.1:0-52081 GCA_003697995.1 Taxidea taxus jeffersonii | reverse complement strand
CCCCCCCCCCCCCCAGCCGTGGGGCTCTATCCCAGGACCCTGGGATCATGACTTGAGCAGAAGGCAGATGCTTAACGACTGGACCACCCAGGTGCCCCTGAAGTGAGATTTTGATATTGGTTATACTTACATGCAAACCTCTTATCAGCAGTATGTTATATGGTTAGAGAAATGTATATCTATTTTTCCCAGATCAAAATAATTTTTCCCTTTTACTATGTGGTCTTTAATAATCCCACTAAATTTAAAATGTATTCATCAATTCACAGTTCACAATATAAATGATGATTCTCTTACTGTTGTTTTCTTAAGAGATCCAAAATCTGAAATGAAATACTATCTTTTCTACTTGCAAGAAAAACCCAAGAAAACAAAAACAAAAACAAAAAACAAGCCCAAAACACAAAACAAAACAAAAACCAGACTATAAACCTTATAAAACAGTGTTAGTTACAGAAGATAAAAATCTGGTCATGTATTATTGATTTTACAGAGGTAATTTTGAAGAGTATAGAGCTGGCTTAGAGTGTCCTAAAACATGAAGTTATTAGAGGAAATATTTTTGGTGTCTTGAGCACAGAACAATTTGACCTGGATCTTGAGAGCCACAGAGCCTCGTTTAAAAGTGATAGGGGCGAAGCTGGTATTACCGCTGCTCCAAAGGGAAAAGAATGTTAGTAGTGTCTCGCACTTGAAGTCCACTGACTGAAATGGAAGAAGGCTCTGAGAGGGGGGCTGTGAAAGCGAAGGCTCAGTCGCATTTTTTTTCAGTCTAGATGTCTGGCACAAGAGTAGGTCAAACGCCTGAATGTACAGCATCTGAGACGAGAAACTTCTAGGACTTCCTGACCCCTTCCGGGCGTTCAAGATAGAGATGTCCATGCTGGGATTCCAGCGGAAGAGAGACGGGCGGCCGACTTCGGGCGGTGCGTTGCTTAATGAGAGGAGAGAAATCTCTGGCTTTCACGTGTTTTTAAAGAAGTCTCTGAAAATACTGATGTTCGCTTTGGTTTTGAGCTGGACACTGAGAGGTTGTTAACTTCCCAGACCAGTCTGAGTCAAGTTAGAAACACTCAGGTCTGCGTGGTTGGTTAACTGCAGGTGTTCGGCTTGCGAGAGTTGAGAAAGCACAAACATGCGGCTGGAACCCTGGGGGACGTGACTGGTCCGCAGTGATTTGAATGGAAGCTCAGAGAAAACATCACTCATGACCAATTTAGTTCCTTTTCAGAAGTGTCTCTGGGTTGCCAAACATCTGGATGAAAAGCAAGAAGGCTCAGAGAGTCCCTTGCCAAGATTATTTTCCTCATCCACCCAGTCATTCACTTATTCGACAAGTATTTATCGGGTATATATTGCAGACTCTCCAAAGAGCTTAGGCAGGGAGGGAGTTATGCACACATCCTAATGTCATTATAGACCTTAGAAAGAAATTGCAGAGTGCCACAAGAGACAGGTAAATAAAGCATTTCACCTGAGCAATCTACTTATACATAGCTGGGACACTCAGAGACACCTTCTGGATAAGACGGCATTGAGCTGAACTTTATTTTATTTTATTTTTAAAGATTTTATTTGTTTATTTGACAGACAGAGATCACAAGTAGGCAGAGAGGCAGGCAGAGAGAGAGGAAGGGAAGCAGGCTCCCCGCTGAGCAGAGAGCCTGATATGGGGCTCGATCCCAGGACCCTGGGATCATGATCTGAGACGAAGGCAGAGGCTTAACGCACTGAGCCACCCAGGCGCCCCTGAGCTGAACTTTAAACTGAATGTTCTTATTCTAATTGGAGTTAGGCTATGTAACAGACACTGTTTCGGTGGCAAAGTGTAGACAACACAAGTAAAACCTGATTTAAGACCCTGGGGAGGGCAGAATCCATGAGAGCACGATGGTTCTCATTCAAGCCACATGACTGGAATGCAGTGGGAGCGTTTTCTGTAAGATTGAGAAGGGAAGCGGAGTGGTGTGCTCACTCCAGAATGTGAGGAGAGATTGGCTTATAAAGCTGGCATTTATTTAAGCAATAGTCTAAGATGTGATGCTGTAAAGGCAGGTGCAATATTGTAAATATCAGAAGAAAGAAGAAGAAGTAGTGAGTAGGAAGCTATTGGAGGAGGAGAGGCAAGGGAAGATAAAGGGCTTGGATTTTGATCATGACAGTGAAATTAGAAGGGGTAGGTATGTATTCTAGGTGTGTGTGTGTATTTGTGACTTCAATCTCTGCATTTTCACTTGGTCTTCTTTTCTGTGTCTCTGTGAACAAAAATTTTAAGGCAAACCGCTTGTGGACTCCCAAGGAATGAACAAACCCAACACATGAATAACTGTTTCTCGACGCATCTGACCCTTAAAAATCCAGAGAACTAATTAAATGTTTAGGAAATGTTTCTCCTCTAATCCAAAAAAAAAAAAAAAAAAAGGAGATTAAAAAAATACATATTTTAAGGACAGTTTAACTATTTATTTTTGGATTACCAAAATTTCCCTCCACATGGGTTGTTTTATAAAAACTGGAAAGAAATCTTCAGGCCACTTGTCTTAAGAATAGGAAGTTTTATTTTGCCAAATATAAGGGAATGTAGATGCCAAAAGTTTCAAATTTTACTTAAAATTAATTTGCAACTCATATTTGAGGAAATTTGTCAAAAAACTGGCAAAATGTCATCATTGGGGAGAAAAAGCAGCTTGTAACTGATGGAATTCTGGTACCTAACAAAATAAACAAAAGGACAATATAGTAAGTGCAGATGGAGACCTGGTCCTGCAAGACTGGCCGCTAAGCCATCATGAATCTCTGAGGGGGGGGGACTTGCAAATGGGGAGAAATAATTTTTTAAATACGACCTTTCCTCACAACTATCTAATCATAACCACATAGCTTAAATTTCTTAACTGTCAGGTGCTTTGGTAAGAGCTTTGTAAACATAAATCAATGTAATCCTTTCAACAGCAGTAGAAGGTAGGTGTATTATTACTTACAATTATTTCACTGATGAGCTCTGAGCAAGAGAGATGTTAGGTAACTTCTCCTAGTTTATACAGCCAGCAAGAAGTGGGTCTGGGATTTGAACCTTGGGATCTGATGACAGAGCCAGGCTTTTATCTGGTTATTAGGACGTGTATCCATAGAATACAAATGTATGTTTTCTGGAAAGAGCATGAGTAGTAATGATCAGTTAACCTCTCTTTGGTGAAAAGGATGTGTGGTATTCCTTCGGTTCAATGTGGAAAGTTCAGTAGATTAAATTATGGAAAATTTTCTTAATTCTAATTTATTGCCTTTATACCTGTACTACTTAATCTTTTCTACATCCCCGACTGCTTCAATTAAACAAAAGCTAAGGATATTCTTTCCACTAAAAAAACCACATGCCCAGGGACGCCTGGGTGGCTCAGTTGGTTAAGCAGCTGCCTTCGCCTCAGGTCATGATCCCAGCGTCCTGGAATCGAGTCCCACATCAGGTTCCTTGCTTAGCAGGGAGCCTGCTTCTCCCTCTGCCTCTGCCTGCCACTCGCTCTCCTGTGCTCACTCTCTCTGTCAAATAAATAAATAAAATCTTTAAAACAAACAAACCACATGCCCAGAGACCACTGCTTAGAGCTTCTGAAGATTTATGGGTCCCAGGTAACTTAGAAGGTTAAAGCCTCATCACCTTCATAGAAAATTAAATTTTGGTTAATTACCAGGCTGGAAGAGTCCCCTGACCCTGCCACAAACTTCACTTATTTACTAGGTGTGTTACTTATTAGATCAGTAAAACTGTAATGCTTAATTACTCTCGCTCTTTTCTAGTTATAAAAAGAATTCATTGACTTGAGCAGGTCTTCATGTAGCCAGTTGATGTTTGAGCTGGACTGGGTAATTTCATACACCACTTGGAAAGTTGACCTGAATTTCAATGATGCGTTTGAAATTTGACTGTGTAAATGTCTGAGTCCGAGTAACCAGGAGCTCTCAAATTCCAAAAGGTATTGAATGCACGACTTGAAAAATGTTACATCTACCTTGTGTCAGTGAGCCCTTGCTTAGCTAGTTCTGTCCCTGTGAGTTGGCAATGTGCTCCAGCACTCCCTTGGCTGTGATGCCAAATCCCAGAATTGAGGAGCTGTCAGCGTGACAAGATCCTGATAATTTCCCTTCCTCCATCAAGTGGGGGGAGTTAAGCCTGGCTTCTCTACCCAGAATTGTGACTTTCCTAAATTGATACTGTCTTCCTGACATCAAGTCTTTCTGACACCAGAAAAACCCAGCGTTGTTTCTGATTTTTCTCACTAGATCCCAGGAGGATTACCAGCCCCTGCATCTGGCACAGTCTCTTTCTTCCACACCCTCCACTCTTGGTCACCCCTCATAGACGGGTGACCTCTCACTAATAATGAATCCATTCTCTCCGTGCCATGGTAATTAACAGCCAGGTCTTCCTCAGTGAGAGTCTCGGGGAGGAGCAACCATTAGCTTTGTCTTCACATATCCCTCCCTCCTCTTGCTCTATGTCTCAGTTTCATCTTCTACAAAATGAGGACAATAATCATAGTGAACCATAGGACTAGTAGTGAGAACCAAATGAGTTAATGCATATGAAAAATGTAGAACAGGGCCTTGCCTCTCTCAGAATGTTGGCAGTGATTGTGGCTAACAGTACTGGTAGTGGTTTTTTTGTTTGTTTGTTTTTAAAGAGATGTAGATTTATTTATTTATTTTAAATTTTATTTATTTATTTGACAGAGAGAGATCACAAGCAGGCAGAGAGTCAGGCAGGGGGGGTGGGGAAGCAGGCTCCCTGCTGAGCAGAGAGCCCAATTCAGGGCTCAATCCCAGGACCCTGAGATCAAGACCTGAGCCAAAGTCAGAGGCTTTAATCCACTGAGCCACCCAGGCACCCCACTGGTAGTGTTTTTATCGCCCTGGCTTGAGCTCAGTCAAGAATGACGTGTGGCCAGTTTCCAGTTACAGTTAATGGAAGACTGTGGTTAATAGCCAATTTGGGAGGATAATCTCAAACATATTTATTCAATAATTTTTGTGATATCCATGACATGCCGGGCACTCTGCTGTATGATGACAACTCTCGTGACTAATAAAGTCAGAGGAGCTGCGTTAAAAAAAATAATAATAACTGAGAGCGTCACAAAAATCTACCCAGAATATAATGTAATGCATGCCTAGAAACTTGGTCAGTGGAGCGAACAGTATTTTCTTGTCTACCATGGCTGAAGCATCCCCTCCCCAACAGAGCTCCTGCCCTTTTAACTGACACCAGACCCTCTTCGTTCTCTTCTCCGCTCTTTCTTGTCTGGGCTTCCTATGGACGACCACAGAGCCTCCCTTGTTCAGAGCCATTTAATCATTTCTCAGACAAGGTGAACAGTGACGCTTTGCTCCTCGGACCTTATTTATCACAGTTCTTGACTCTCCTGTTGCTTCTATAAGTTGACTCAGCCTAATGGATTTGTTCGGTGTCTGAGTTGTCCTGGTATTGAGGTGAAAAGATGAGTAATAAGCTGTTTTTGTCCTTTGAGGAGCATTATAATTCCCTGTGGAGGAGACAGACCCCAAAGCAAGGCATCACATTCTGTTACAGGGAGTCTGTGTCCACAGGGTACCGAGCCACCCAGCGACATTACAGCTTTCCCTCCACCCCCGTTTCTCATTACAGCACCTACCACCCATTATGTGAAAACATGGTGTTCCTGACTCACAGTTTGTAGGAGTTGTACTCTGCGTTTTATATTCTGTTTTTTCCAGTACTGGTAATGGGATTGTACTGAATCATTTATTTACACTTTCTTGGCCAGTTTATTTTGACATATGACATGTATTTATTGATGGAGAAAACACATGTAGTTTGTGAGTGTGGTGCAATGTTTTCCTTTGGCTATAGAAACGAGAGACATCATGTAAGTTTTACCAGCTGAATAGCTACCTTGATGTCTTTCAGTGGGTCCCAAGTAGTTCTGCGTTACCCCTTCTGGGTGTGTACATGTGCACACATACATGTTGTGAAGGATGGGAAGAACGTGATAACATCTACACAATGTACCTATTTGAATAGTATTGGGGGCAAAGGAAAGCAAATTGCACATCACTAATTTGGATCCTTTTCCATGTTTTTTTTTTTTTTTTAAGATTTTATTTATTTATTAGTTAGAGAGAGAGAGCGCGCGAGCGCGAGCACAGGCAGACCGAGAGGCAGGCAGAGGCAGAGGGAGAAGCAGGCTCCCTGCCGAGCAAGGAGCCCAATGTGGGACTTGATCCCAGGACGCTGGGATCATGACCTGAGCCGAAGGCAGCCGCTTAACCAACTGAGCCACCCAGGCGTCCCTCCTTTTCCATGTTTATTACCACATTTATTTCTCTGGACTAAGCATCTATATTTTCATTAATCCTTAGTGTTTACTATAAGATAATTTCTTGTTTCTGGCAGTTTTAAATCAATCTGGATCTAGGTTCAGTGACTATTTCATATAGCACAGGAATTGCTTTCACTTTATTGATTTTGCTCTGCTCACCTCATTCTAGAAAACCTTTATTTCCTTATCCATACTGTGCCTGCAATTCTGGCTGAGCAAGCAGCCCCACCGCCAGGCGGGGGTCTCCTCCTCCTGATGGGTCCTTCACCTTTCCCCAAACAGTCTCTGCCCTTTTATCCTTTTCCATTTTGTTCACACTGTTTCTTCTGTCTGGAATATCCTCTCTCTTCCCTTTTCTCTGCCTAGAAAACTTTTCATCTTTCAAGGCCCAGCTCAGATTTGGCCCACTTGAGATGTCTTCTCCACCCTCCCCACACAGTGTGGGAGTGCCTGCCTGGGTTTCCGCTGCACTCCATACCAACCTTGGATTTGTGTAACCCCCATAACTCAGTACTTTAATGACTCATTTCTGTTTGTTTTCTTTTTTAAGTCAACAAATTTGAACTCCATTTGGATAGGAAACTTCAAGTCTTTCCTTTTACCCAGCCCAGTGCCTGACATATACAAGACTCTCAGCTATGAACCAAATGAATAAACTTTATAGTAATACTTAAAGAAATATCAAGAAGACTATTATGTGGCTCTTTCCTCAAAACTACACTCAACTGTGTCAAACATTGATTAGTCCTTCTTCGGGCTCCCACATTCTTCTGTAATATTGATCTCCATCTTTCTTTCATGTATTTGCTTTTAGTACTGCAAAGCATTAGCACTTGATGTGTTTATAGTTGCCTGGAAGTTTGATGTATTAATATTTTAAGTACTTTTGTGTTTAATAGCCTTTCTTTCTCTAAACTAGATGCATCAGTGAGATAATGCTGAATGCCTTCTCAGTGCTTCTGTCTCTGAAAGGCTCTTGTATTCAATCCTTCTTGGAACTATTTTAAAAGCAGAAGTGGCTTTTTGTTATTCTATCTATTAATTTAAGGGATGATTTTGAATCATTTTTTCCTGCCCTAGTGGTTCCACATCTTGATATTTTGTCACCAAAATTCATGAATAAAGATCAGGACACTTAATTTTTCTTAATCATCCTAACTTGTCATGATCTTCTTTTTCCAGTCAGAACAAGATTTTTCCCCCAAGTTGTGATTCTCACTCTACCAACTCCTCCCTCGTGATGGAAGAAACTTCTATACACTGAAGGGGCTTCCTGTATTCTGTTATTATTTTTAAAGCTAGATCTTGTCAGATCCCTGCTTTTTGTTCACAAAGAAGCCCTGCCATTTTCTTCTGAATGTACTGGGGGTGCAAAATGACCCTCCAAACAAAACATAAAATACACCTTTTTTTACATATGCTGATAGAGAATGTAGTCTCAAAAAAGATTTCATTTTGTGATAAGTCAAACTCTAATTCATGAATTTTTTTTTTTTTTTTAGATTTTATTTATTTGACAGAGAGAGAGAGATCACAAGTAGGCAGAGAGGCAGGCAGAGAGAGAGGGGGAAGCAGGCTCCCTGCTGAGCAGAAAACCCGATGCGATGCGGGGCTTGATCCCAGGACCCTGAGATCATGACCTGAGCCGAAGGCAGAGGCTTAACCCGCTGAGCTACCCAGGTGCCCCTAATTCATGAATTTTTAAAATTATTCCTTCTTGCTGTGGACATGAATTTCTAAAGGGTGTGTATGTGCGTGTGTGTGTGTATGTGTGTGTAGACATTAATTATTGACAGAGTAGGGAGTAGAACAAATCATGGAAAAATTCCTTTTAATAATAATTGATAAACTAGAATTTAAATATTTAGAAGAAAATTTTAAAAAATAACTTATATAACTATGTCTTCTTCCTTTTCCTAATCTTGTTTCATTATTATTTTAATGGTTTCTGCTTTTACTACGAATGCATGAATGTGCCTTTACTAAATTATCTTTTCACTTGAAAAATAAAAGCTGTGAAATACAAACACACTTTCAAGCTAATAATAATAAGCTAATATTTATTGAACACTTATCATGTAACAGGCACTCTAAGTAGGGATTTTCTCATTTTGTTCATGAATTATAATCAAAATGGAAACACGAGATGAAATACTTAAAAGCAAAGTAGAAGCAATACATTTACAAGGCATAAACATACCCTGAAAATTTCTTTTGTCTTTATATAAACATAGCTCTTAGTCTGTATTTGATCTTCAGTCACCACAGACAAATTAATCTCCCTCTCTTTTCTTGCCTTCATTTTAGACACAGAGCATTAAAAAATATTCAGAATTTCTGGGATACCATGTCAATCAGACATTCTTGGTACCCCACAGACTATCAGGAAGGTTGTGAATAGTCAAAAGAAATCAGACCTAGAGAAACAAGCATTTACTCACCCTATTTGTTAACTGTTTTAACCCTGAAAACAGTATTTTTAAATTTTGAGTTGTTTAAATTTCTCGTATAGCTAACATACAGTTGTATACTAGTTTCAGGTATAATACAGTGATTCAATAATTATATTTATTTCTCAGTGCTCATAATGGTAAGTATACAATTAATCCCATTCAAGTATTTCACCTATCTTCCCACCCATCTGTCCTCTGGTAGCCACCAGTTGTCCACTGTAGTTTAGAGTCTGGTCTTTTTATTGGTCTCTTTTCCTCTTGTTCATGTGTTTTGCTTCTTAAATTCCACACATAAATGAAATCATATGGTATTTGTCTTTCTGACTGATTTCACTTAGCATTATACCTTCTATATGCATCCATGTTGCTGCAAATGGCAAGATTTTGTTTTATCATGGCTGAGTAATATTCCATTGTGTAGAAATATCACTTCTTTATCCATTCATCTATCAATGGGACACTGGGATCGCTTCCATGCTTTGGCTATTGTGAATAATGCTGCAATAAACATAGGGGTACTTATGTCTTTTTGAATGAATATTTTTGTATTCTTTGGATAAATAAATACCAGTAGTGGAATTACTGTATCACCTGGTAATTCTTTTTTAATTTTTTGAGGGAACTCCACACTGTTTTCCGTAGTAAATGCACCAGTTTGCATTCCCACAACAGTTCATGAGGATTCCTTTTCCTCCACATCCTCGCCAACACTTACCGTTTCTTGTATTTTTGATTTTAGCCATTCTGACAGTTGTGAGGTGATGCCTCATTTTAGTTTTGATTTGCATTTCCCTGATGATGAGTGATGTTGAACATCTTTTCATGTGTCAAAACAGGCAGTATTAAGTTAGTACTTTGCTATTTCAGTCAGTCTAATTAGTAAGTTCATTATTTTTAAGTTTTTGGTAGTAACCAAAAGTAAAAGAAGAAACAAAGAGAGGCAAAAATGTCTTCTCTCAAGGAATTTGAGACACTGAAGTGATCTTATACTTCTGAGGCAAAGTGACTTTACAGAGTTGGAAGTGAAACCCAGGAAGAGGCAATATCACTGAACCAGTTAGCAGTGGGTGAGGCTGAAACCGATGTCTTCTGTCTCCTGTGCAACTCTCTTGACCACATAGAATATCTTTTTCTAGAATTTCCTTTTCCTTTTGGCTTCCTTATGCCAATTATTTTACTTTATTTTTGTAACAACATGATACATTTTATTATTTTTTCTTCTACTTCAAGTTTGTATTGTTGGTTTCCCTATACATTCTTGCCTTTTGCCTTCTCTTGGTTTATAAAAAGTCTTACTTTCCCTTAAGAATTTCTTGGCTTATACTATTTTACTGACTTTGAATTACCTCTTACTTTTTCTATTTTCACTCAGAGACTCTGAGAAGGGGTTAGAAATTTTGAGATGTTGAATGTCAGTTGTCCAAATCAAGTTCAGCCAAAATAACAACAGCCAAAAGCCAATAATGAAGAAAAATGCTCTTCAGCCAAGTATGTTCATCTTAGGTTTGTATTTGCTATTTTTTTTAGTGGTACAGCTGTTGCAGCTGAATCCTGTATGTTGAAATTTGGATGGTTTTCATTCTGGAAGACAGTGATAAATCTGAGAGTAGAATAGTTATTCCAATAAAAATGTTTTTAAAAAGTATTCCTTACATAGGAGAGAAAATAAATATAATATTATCAGTTATTTTTTGCTTTTAGTTCACAATTTAGCAGTTAATTCCCACACAATCTTGTATTTATTCGCTGGCTATTTTATGCTGGTTCTGTTTTGCAAGTAGAGTGCCATAAGACACTACTGTGCCCAGTTTATATGCTAATTTTAAGGTTTAAATGTACTGGTATTGTGTGTGGGCATTTAAAAAAAGACATACATCTGCTCAAATAAACTCCATTTTCTGTCTTGTCTAAATCACTTGTCAGGATCAAGTTCAAATAAGAGGGCAGAGACTGACCTATATGCCCTTTTGACTGAAGAAGTAGAAAGTGTTTCTACACACAAGAGCTGAAAAATGGTAAGATTCCCTTTATCTTTCTCGGATTTCCCCATGGTGATCTCTTCTGACCTTCACCAGTGACCTGCACAAATGAGGCCCACGATGTAACACAGAGAGGTAGAGCTAGGAGAAGGATAATGGGAGACCTGTTATGAGCACTGGGACTCAGCATTTTACTACCTATCCCCATCGCCATTAAAATGCAATGGTTTGTTCAAGATGCCTTGGGAAAATTTCAAAAACACCAAAGCATGTAAAAGGCATTTAAAAGCCCTTCAGCTGGGTATGCATGTGTATTTAGTTATTTTGTTAGGCCCAAAGAGGATTAAAGAAACCCAGGGAATGTTCACTGATCCTATCCAACTTTGCCATTTTGCAGCAAAGTGTCATTTCTGATCACTGGTTTAGTTAAACATGTGCACAGAATACACAATTGTTGTCCAGGTTGATCTGAACAACATTTCCCCAAATTTCTGGCAGGAGTTACGACCAGAACACAGCATCCATGAGAAATTAGACTTGGCCCACAACATGCTCAGTGCACAAAGGAATCCAGACAGTGGGTTTAGCAAAAATGAGGGAGTGGCTGTGAAAGAAAGGTCACATAGTCACCTCTCCTTTGCATTCCATTCAATAATGATTTTAACAGGAATTTTTGTTTCCTATCCACCTGCCCTTAATAATGTCTTCTCCCCTCTTAATTGTTCATTCAAACCTATACTACAGCTGAGTTAAAGAATGAGTATTGAAGCATCTGTAGGACCTCGCTGGGAAAATGGATTTTAAAATGATTAAGTAAATAAAGAACAGTACATTGCCTACTACTCCAGTCCACATTGGTTTCTCCCTTCTGTGTCCTCTGTAATATTTTCATCTCTCCCACTGTATCAGTCCTGATTGTCTGCTCTATTGTATTTATGCCAGTTCAAAAAAGAGAAGAGTATATAATCAAATAAGGTAGTGTTCATGGTTATGCTTTGTAAACTATCACGTATTGTGTAGTGTATTTCAACTTATTTCAGCTGTTACTTCCGGTTCTCAATTTATGTTATAGTTACTTTAAAATTCCCTCTTATCTAGTACCATGCTAGACAAATGGAGGGTCTATATTATTGACTCACTTAATAATGAGAAATTATAATTTTTGAAAATTATTCTCAACCATTGAAGAGCATACTGACCCAAGGCCAATATTCTTCAAAGATGACTCCATTCAGCTAGATACAGCTTCGGAGAGAAACATTCAATTTGAAAGGTAATTCCTTTATTCCTCAATACATGTTTATTTTCCCCTTTGAATAAACCAGTTAGATTTTTTCATTTGAAAATGATGATTATTTCTATATCAGTACATAGGTACCAAAGGCACCAAAAGACTTTAATAAAAAGAAAGCAATTTAAAAATTGATTCTAATGATTAAAAATAATCCCTGAACAGTGATCTCCTTGAAGACAGAGACTCTTGGATATTATTTTTGAATGTTTTTAGCACATAGCAAATGATGTTATAGAGGCTTAATTAAGGTATGTGGAATAAATGAGGTCGGAGAGTAGGGGAGTACATCTGTGACCAGGAGACCTTGGCTATAACTATTGCTACTGGAGGAGAATTAACAGCATGAAAGCTATCTCATCATCAAATGAAAAATAGTATGAAGATGCCTTCAGACGCCTGGGCTAATCACTGAGCATAAATTTATCTATAATAAAAGGACAGTTCCTATGAAAATGATTTATTAACATTCATTGCATGATGGGGGTTTTATCGCACAGTACTTAGGTGTGCTCTGATAACGATATCCATTTGGAATTTCTACCTTATCTACATGTAATCTTAATAATGGAAATGTGTCTAAATTAACTGGGAAAGATAAAGCACATACAGAGTAGAGAATGAAGAAACATCAGTGATGGCAGGAAAAATCTGTAACCCGAGATAAAGATTTTCTTGATAGTAAACCCAATAAAAAAACACTTAAAAGGAAACACTATTGTGCAACACTCCATCAGTTATCTTTCTGTCCCCTCTGCTGAATCCATCTCCTCTTACTCCTCTGTAACTGTCTCCTGAGGTTTCTACTCCTCCCTTAATGTGCTCTATTTATCCCATTTCTAATTGAAGCTGCCGCAGGAGTTTGAGTCCAAGGGTGTTTGCAGCTCTATGCAGGAAGTTTCTGTTTTAACATCCTATTTTCACTTCAAATTTAAGAACAGAAAATCTGAACCCACTCACTTTTTTGATTTTTAATTTTTTATTAATTATTTTTATTAACATATAATTTATTTTTGACCCAGGGGTACCGGTCAGTGAATCGTCAGTCTTACACAGTTCACAGCACTCACCATATCGCATACCATCCCCAATGTCCATAACACAACCACTGTCTACCTATTCCCCATCCCCCCAGCAACCCTCAGTTTGTTTTGTGAGATTAAGAGTATCTTATGGTTTGTCTCCCTCCTGATCCCATCTTGTTTCATTTTTTCCTTCCCTGACCCCCAAACCTCCCACCCTACCTCTCAAATTCCTCACATCAGAGAGATCATATGATAATTGTCTTTCTCTGACTGACTTATTTCGCTCAGCATAATACCCTCTAGTTCCATCCACCTTGTTGCAAATGGCAAGATTCTTTTGATGGTTGCATAGCATTCCATTTGAACCCACTCACTTTAAAACAACTCTTTTACCTAACTTCCTTATTTTCTTCCTCATTTAATTACCTATTAGGGGAACTGGATCTTGTTCTTCTTTTATTTGCTATAGCCAAATTCTCTTTGAAACATGTATTTTTTCAAACATGTATGGGAAATTTGTAGGCAAGGGGCTAGAGAGGCATGGGCTATACACATGAACAAACTATGGGAAAGACCAAAATTATTTTGTCTTGAGCCAATTCTTCAATTGCTGCTCAGCCAGAATTGAAGAGAAAGCTCTAAGCTAAGCAGCTTCTTACTTGGGTGGACTGAGGTTTAGAAGCAGGTCTGTTGTGAAACGAACTTCAGACAACAAATGACCAAATACTCAAGGACCTAAAATCAGAAGCATGGAGTGTCAGTTTAGTTGACTTTTCATCCAGGGATGAATGCACTGAAGCAGGAGAACAACCATTTCCCAGAAACACTGTATGTGCTATTGTGGTACCAGTTGGGCCCTCAGCCAGGCTTATTGGATATGAGCCTGAGTTCCAAAAATTTTGAGAGCAACAGCAGGAGAAATCTCTTCTGCCTAAGTCCCTAACTCCATTTGGTCCTCAGGAAAATGAATGAGTGTATGCCAATAACACTCAGACCTCCATGTTGTTCGTGAAGAGGAGGGTCTGAAGGGAATCAAGGAGATGTCTCCCACACTATTTCAGGGGAAAGAGCAGAACATGTAGGTCTGGCCCCAGTCAAAGGTAAGGAAGTTGTATGAAAGAAAGCATCACGTTGGTTTGCTCATTATTCTTGGTCAATACCTCTAGCAGTATCTGCTGTAGAAGGAGCGCAACAGGATTTGAGAAAAAATACTATTGCAGAAGGTAGGAGTCTGGCCGTGGAAGTCAGAGATGGCTAGGAAGCTGAGATTGACAACTCTTTAGCTTTGTGTCTCTGGACAAGTTACATAATGTTTTGTATCCTTATAGATAAAATTCAAGTAAGAGTAATACCTATCTCACTGTGGGGAATATATTCAAGTATTCAGCACGTGACTCTGCTGCGTATTCTCCCTTTGGTCCCCCAGTGGGGCTCTCTAGTAACACAAGTTTCTCCTCTTACCTGCTCAGGCCTATGGAGTGGTAAGATTTGCCCAGTGTTGTTGGTCGCTGTAAGGTCTACTTACATGAAAATTTCTTCAATCTTCTGAATTGAGTTTAGTATCCTGATAGTATTTTGAGTGATACAGGGCCTAGAAAAGAATAATAATGAGATGAGAAAGGATGAACTTCTGGGGGGTGGTGCTTGAAGGCATAGCCTTGGCAATGGTCATGGCAATGGTAAGTGGAGTAGTACAGCAGTACGAATAGTGGTGCCTGGTACTGTTACTGCTGAGAGCAGAGAGACTGAAAGTATGACAGAAAATCTGTTACAGAAAAAAACAGTGCCTAAATTAATACAGTATTCCATAAGATGAGAGATATTTTTAGACAATAACAGCTCTGTATTATCAAGAAAATTAAAGGGGAGCCTGGGTGGCTCAGTCAGTTAAGCGTCTGACTCTTGATTTCAGCTCCGGTGTTGATCTCAGGGTCATGGGCTCGAGCCCCACACACCTGGTGTGGAGGCTGCTAAGGATTCTCTCTCTCCTTCTTCCTTGGCCCCTCCTCCACCTCTTTAAAAAAAAAGAAAGAAAATGTGAAATTTTTTTATACAGACTATAAAAATATTGATATAAAATGATTAATTGATATATTAACTAAAAATAACAGTACTAAGATGCAGAAAATCATTGTCATAAAATATGTGAGTAAATTTTGAACCAGAACGCATATCAGCAATCTAAAAAATAGAATTAGTAACAAATCTGAGAACTTAATTGTTTAACATCCAAGGAAAAACTTTTTTCATGAGAATTGGAAAATAGATACTAGAATTGCAGTGCCTGAATGATTGAGTCAGTTAAGTGTTTGACTCTTGATATCTGCTTGGGTCATGATTTCAGGGTCTTGAGATCAAGACCCATGTCAGGATCCCTGCTCGGTGGGGAGTCTGTTTCTTTCCCTTTCCCTCCATCCCTCCCCCTGTTTACTCTGTCTCTCTAACATAAATAAATAAATCTTTAAAAAACTTTAAAAAGCTACTAGAGTCCAATATATGGATAGGTGATTTTCTGAAAAACAGAACAAAGTATTTAAAGAAATATTAAAATTAAAATACTTTAATGAAATGGCATGATCCTATAATTCAGAGAGTCTCATTGCCCATGAAAGAGAGAGAGAAAGAGAAAGAGACAAGACAGAGACAGAGACAAAAAGGGAGATAAAAAAAAGAGGGAGAGATTATCCTGGTGAATTATTAACAAGTATTGAATATGAAATTGTGAATGAAGAATTAAATATTTAATCAAGTTTATCATATGTCAAAGCTTAAGAAAATAGACTCAAATAATAATTCAAAAAGTCCATATGTTTCCGGTCTAGAAAAATTTGTTTGGACCACACACACACAAAATGCATTAAAATAAAGAATTCACATATGGACAAGCTAAGTGACTAAACTAATGACTACTGCTAAGCACAAGGTAGTGAAATTGTTTTAATTTCTTTATCTTTCATGGTAGAAACCAATAAATGTATCATTACTCTCAAGTTTATAAGTGGAGAGATGTATTTAAGTTTGTAAAGGCAAGCGCTAATGGAAAATGTTAGAGTCTGTCATCTTGCAGATGACTAGAGTAATGTGTGTGGATTTGGGATAGGGGTTGAAGATGTCAATGACACAGTCACAGGGGTACAGAAAAACAAAACACAGATTATATAGCAAACTATAGAAAACAAAAGAAACAAAAATAAGATGGAGTTTGGAAAAACAAATATGACTGTTTAGTAATAATTTCAAATAGAACAGTCTTTTTTTAAAAGATTTTTTTAAATTTATTTTTTATAAACATATAATGTAACCCCACCACCCTCTCCGGACACACCTCCTCCCCACCCCCCTCAGTTTGTTTTATGACATTAAGAGTCTCTTTTGGTTTGTCTCCCTCCCGATCCCATCTTGTTTCATTTATTCTTTTCCTACCCCCTTAACCCCCACCCCCATTGCATCTCCACTTCCTCATAGTCTTTTAAGAGGTAATAATTCTTATTCAGAGAACTAAAAGTGAAATGCAGTCCACAGAGAATATACTGAAAATATAAGTGTTTCAGAAAGTTTGAAAATAAAAAAAAAATAGTCCAAAGAATATTAAACAAGAAACTAATAGGAAGAAAGCTAAATTCAACAACTTGTTTATGATGTACATTGACTTAGTTTTCTTCATGTTTCTTCTTCCTGGGGTCCACTGAGCTTCTTGAATCTTGGGTTTGTGCTTTTCATTAAATTTGGCCATTATTTCATTAAATAGTTTATTCTGTTCCCCCCTTTTCTCCAGGACTAAAAATATGCATGTGTTAGGCTGTGTAACACAGTTCACTGAATTTCTGACTTTTGTTGTCTTTTTTCTCTCCATTTCATTTTGGTAGTTTCTATCACCTTGTCTGCAAGTTCCCCCATCTTTCTTCTGTAGCATTTTCATATTGAGAAAATATTCTCTTGTGAGACACAGACATAAATTATCTATATATTAGTCAGGAAAGGAAATGTCAACAAATTCTAATATGTAGACACAGTAGAGACCAATTTTGTTATAGTACAATAAAATTAGAAATAACCGAGAAATTAAAATGAGCACTCAAACACTTGGAAATTTAGAAAGCATTTTCTAAATAATTCTTGGGTCAAAAAGGAGCACAAAACCACAATGTAAAAAGAAAAAATATTGTTGAAAATCTACATAATACATATAATGAATCCAAAGATGTGCTTGGGAAAACCCATAACCTTAAACTTTTTCATTATTAAATAAGAAAAATAAATAAATCAGTACTCAACCCCCAAAACAGAAAATGGTCAACAATATAGATGCAAGAAAAACACTATAGGGAAGTAACCATACCAAAAAGGAGGATGAAAAATGAGTAAGATGATAAATTCAAGAGTAGCTTATTAGAAATGTTAAAAATATGTAAATTATGAGCTAAAATAAAAATAAGAAAAAGGTCATACCATATTAGAAAAGATATTAACAAATGAAAATATACCCTATACCCAACATTATAATAAGTGAGAAAGGCTGCTCTAGACACACAAATTTCTAGGAAAATATAAGATATGAAACTTGAGCCAAGAAACAAAAGGAAAAGAGGAAGTTATAGAATAACTTTCCTAGCCACAGATAACTTCTGGGCGATATAAACTGTTCCAGAACATAAGAAAAGAAAACAATCTCCAAAATGTTTTATATGAATTTAGCAAAACTCAAAAACAGTATTTTTCAGGGCACCTGGGTGGCTCAGCAGGTTAAGCCTCTGCCTTCGGCCTTGGTCATGATCTCAGAGTCCTGGGATTGAGCCCCACATCCAGCTGTCTGCTCAGCGGGGAGCCTGCTTCCCCCTCTCTCTCTGCCTGCCTCTCTGCCTACTTGTGATATCTCTCTTTCTCTGTCAAATAAATAAATAAAGTCTTTTTTTTTAAAAAAAGGCAGTATTTTTCAATGAGAACAAAAAATAATAAAATTGCAGTCCAGTACCACTTATAAATACTCATGTAAGTATCCTAAATAAAATGTTAGCAATTACAATCCAGGAAAACATGGAAAGTCTCATAAATTCATGATCATAAATATTCCTTCCAAGAATGCTAGGTGATTTATGCTAGATAATCTATTGCTATAAATGACCATGATTATAATGAGTAGGGGGGGCGGATATTATTGTCCCCAGTGATTTCTCCAGTAAGTATTTGGTAAAACTCACTATTTATTTCTGATTTTTTTTAAAAAAAGGATTATATGGTCATACCTCATACCACATATTCATGGTATATGTATTTTATACATAAAACTAAAAGTCATGAAATAAGCCCATCTGCATGAGAATTCAGTGTGATAAATAAGACATCTGAAATCAGGTGGGAGGGGAGTATTAATTATGCAAAAAAGATGGTGAAATGATACCTGAGGAGCCAGTTAGAAAAATAAAACATCCCCAACCAATTCTAAATTGATCTAATGTTTGTAGAAAATTAAATCCTAAAATTATTAGATAATGCATAAGTCAAAAAGTGTATATATTGTTGAGGAAATTCCTTCCAAGCTTCCAAGCATATTGCATGCACTTGTACATGAGGGAGAGAGTGAGGGAGAAAGAGACAGAGACAGAGAGACAGAGACAAAGAAAGAAAAGAAGAAAAACATAAAAGCAAGGATGAATAGATCTTGACAGAATAAGAATAGAGAACTTCTGACTGCAGAAATACATGGGTTTGAAAGTAACCTCAGGAGCCAGAAAAGATATTTGTAACATAAATAATAAGTGAAGAGTTAATTTCTCTAATTTTAATGAATAGATTAACGATAAATTTAAGAATATACACACCATGATAAGAAAAAGGGAAAAGGTGCTGAAAGGCATTCAGAAAGGAAAAGTGTAAATGACCAATCAATGTTTGAAAGGATATTCCACCTTATTAAATGTAGTCAAAGAAATGAGACGAGCCATGAGTATTTTGAAGAGTGAAACACATAACAAATCTCAGAGTTTTGGAAACCTGGTGACATTCTTAGTTGAAATATACATTTGAGCAACTTTTGTAACAGCGTTTAAAATATTTATCAACTGTAAAACCCATCCTTTTTAATCTGGCGATCCAACCACTATTCATAAAACCAAGAAAGTAATCATACAGGTACGTCAACACTCATAAAATGAGGGTGTGTGCTTTTATTTTGGTGTGCTCTGTCAGTTTTGACATCAGTGTCCTGGTATCTTTGACCAAAGAATTCAAACTTCCTTCCTTCTTTGTGTTCAGAAACATTTCAGTAAAAAAGTAGAAACAACTGAAATGTTTTATCAAGAAAAGCCAATGAAATAGGTACAGGACTATAAGTGAAATGGGTGAAGTCAGTGAAAGGAATTAAGAGTACACTTGTGACGAACACTGAGTATTACACAGAATTGTTGAATTACCATATTGTACACCTGAAACTAATATACCACTGTTAATTATACTTCAATTAAAAAAAGAAAGAAGATCATTATTTCATTAAGATCAGTGATGGAAACTTCACTGACATTGTTAAATTTTTAAAAAGCAGGTTAGAAAAACAGTATGTACAGTGCATTTACACAAACTGCATGTTATATCCATGATGAGGAAAATGTCAGGAAATAGGTTCATCTAAAAATTTGTGGGCTTTTTGTCCTGAACTGTGGAATTTGGAGTGATTTGCATTTCATCTTTGAATTACTTGATTTATTTTTTTACAAATACTATGCATTACTTTTATAATTACTAATGTGAAATATATAAATTTAGGGAAAAAGAGGTATGTCTATATAACTTAATTTTAATGTGGAACAGAAAGAAAATAATTATGGAAAAGGCCTTCATATTGAGAAAATAGCAGGTCACCAAAGTCCACAGTTGTTTCAGAATGGAGAGAAGCTAGATTGCAGCGTATCCTTTAAGATTGTATTTATTTATTTGAGAGAGAGAGAGAGAGCATGAGTAGGGAGAGGGGAAGAGGGAGAGGGAGAGGCAGAACGAGACTTCCCACTGAGCAGGGACTCAGGATATAGGACTTGATCCCAGGACCCTGAGATCATGACTTGCGCTGAAGGCAGATGCTTAACCAACTGAGCCACACAGGTGCCCTGCTAGACGGTAGGATTTTAAGAGAAGAATAAGAGGAGATAGAAGAGATAAATTTGGAACTTAGATTATTTTTACTTTCTCCCTATTCCATTACCTCTTTTGTATTGCTCCAGTTTTCTCATCTCTTCTCTGCATTTTCTGCATTTCAATATTAATCTCCTCTCCTTCTTTACCTTAGAGATGGCCCCTTGGGGTATGACAACTAGCTCCCTATTTCCTTACTCACATTGCACTAAGTGATCTGAAGCACTCCTTCATAAAGAGAAGTGTAAGCACGGGAAATGTTTATGTAGGTTATGTAGGTTAAAAGCACAGACTGGGGCACCTGTTATGGCTCAGTCACTTAAGCACCCGACTCTCAATTTCAGCTCAGGTCATGATCTCAGGTCATGCACCGCGTGTGGAGCCTACTTAAGATTCTCTCTCTGCCTCTCTAAACAATGACAAAAAATAATGCCCAAACACGGTCTTGGATAGAAATACTATGCATTGGAGCATGAAATATACTGATTTAAATGCTTTGTTGTTTTAGTGTTTTTTTTTTTCCCCAAAACAGATCCCTACCTTTTCTAACACTTTCTGTTATCCTTATTTGTTTCTGTCCAGCTCCCCGACTGCTTGCTCTTTTTGTTTTTGGCCTGCAGACTTT
Source organism: Taxidea taxus jeffersonii (assembly GCA_003697995.1). NCBI lineage: Eukaryota > Metazoa > Chordata > Mammalia > Carnivora > Mustelidae > Taxidea > Taxidea taxus. The sequence goes on along the minus strand of RCUC01121491.1, from coordinate 31,233 downwards.
TTTCCAGCTCCTACACTGAACCCAGCTCTTCTCATTCTTTCTTTCCATCACGGCTTCCTTCTTTTTTGCACCTATATGACCTAATAAACTTGGAGGCCTAGAGTTGTTCTTCTGAGTGTAAAGTGTACTAGGTAAAATGTGGTAATTAATTTTTATTTATAGTAAACACAGCACATCAAAAAAGAACAGCAAAGGGTGAACTAAAGAAACAAGACCACACAGCGTCAATATGACTTCATAAACAAATAGCATGCACTGGAAATTTAACCAAGTAATGAATGAGTTGCGCTTACACTTTCATCTTTCTTTAACAATACTGATGTAAGAATTACCGTTTTGTGGGGAAGGGAAGCTGGCTCTATTATTGGTAGTAGTATAGTTAACCTTTTAACACTGGGGTGGGGATTAGGAGGGTTGACCTTCCCCTCCTCCTGCAAAGTCAAAAATCCCTGGGTAACTTTTGAGTCTTCCAAAACTTACCTACTGAGAGCAGTTGTTGACTGGAAGCCTTACTGATGACATAAACAGTTCATTAACACATATATTTTGTATGTTACATGTATTTTACACTGTAGCCCTTCAATAACATAAGCTAGAGAAAAGAAAATGTTATTAAGAAAATCATAAGAGAGGGCACCTGGGTGACTCAGTCGTTAAGTATCTGCTTTTGGCTCAGGTCAGGATCTCAGGGTCCTGGGATTGAACCCCATACTGGACTCCCTGCTCAGTGGGGAGTCTGCTTCTCCCTTTCCCTTTGTCCCACCACCTGTGATCTTTCTCTATTGCTCTGTTCTCTCTCTCTCTCTCTCTCAAATAAATAAATATCTTTTAAAAAAAGAAAGAAAAATCGTAAGGGAGAGAAAAAAGATTTACATAACTGCACAGTACTTAACAAAAAAAATCCCCCAAAACTGTGTGTGAGTGGCCCTAAGCAGTGCAAACCTTCGATGTTCAGGGGTCAGCTATAATTAGTTCTTATTTATAGTAAATCTTAATATTGTCTCTTCCCACCCTTCCTTCCTCCAAGTCCTGTTGATTCTGTCCCTCCAAGTTATGCTTTGAATCAGTCTGCTTCATTCCCTTTCCCATCACCATTCACTGGGTCTAGAGCAGAAGCCTCCCAATGGCCCTCCCCATCTTTAATCTGGATTCCTTTCAAAAAGCCATTCTATACACAGCAGCCAGTTACTTTTAACAGTATGTATATAATTATAGTAATCCTCACCTTAAAACCCTTAAATGACTTGAATATTACTGAGAAAAAAATTAAAGTTGTTAAATTTAAAATTTAAATTGTTAACACAGCTCACATGTCACACAAGGTCCTGCATGACCTGGCCTGGGCCAGCTTCCCTGGCTTCCTCTCAACACTGTGTGAGTCACTCATCAACCTCCAGGCCCACGGGCCTTCTTCTAAGATCTAAATGTGCCAACTACTTCCTACCTCAGGGTCCACATGTCAGCTGATCTCTCTCTGTGATTCTTGTCTTCCCACTCCTCACCTGGCCAACACTTTTCCCTCAAGTCTTTGTTTCCTTGAGAAGGCCTTCCCTTACACCTGTTGCAGATATGGTGGTTCTCTTGTTCATGACCCCACCTCACCCCAGCCTCCTTTGGTGTAGCCTCCTGACTGCATTACTCATTTGCCTTGCTGTCTGAAATCTGACTGTGATTTATGTTTCCCAAACAAAAGTGCCTATGGAAGGCTTGAATTCAGAACTGAGTTGACTAGAGAGAAAAGCGGGGTTTGAGGTTTCCATTTTTCTGGAGCAGCTCAGGGGATGTGGTTCTGGAGTCAGCAGCAAGAATAACAGCTCTCAGATTCTGGCAGAAGTAGTAGCTCCTCTCTGGTCCCCCATCTGTGGTGTGGCTTTGGGAACAATTCTTGGCCTCTCATTCTGGGGTCTGAACCACTCATTCTGAAAGCTATTTAATACTGTGCAGCAAGTATCTTTGTGTTTAAGCTGCCTAATCCAGATTTTGCTATCGATGGCTGAACCTTGACTGATGCATGGTCCTTCCTCAGTCTAAATGAGACTTCTCTTGTATTCTTTTATGGTATTTGACATTTCTTTCAGAGTACTTGCCTAAATTGAAATTACATATTTACTCATGTGTTGGTCTGTCTCAGTTGTCAGATCCCCAGCTTCATGAGAATACAGTAGGCACTTAACATAAAATTGTTGAAAAATTTAATAAAGCAAAAACATATTAAGATTCTTCTTTGCTTACTGCTTGATCACCTGCTTTCCTTAGATTCTAGAACTGTAGATATGTTAGTTTGGATGTAACTACTGTTGGCCATTGTCCTTATTGCTCGTTTTGCATCTATCCAAAGTAATCTTATATTATTTTACCTTGGCAATAAAGACTCTACCAGCAGTTCCTTCTTGAATCTAATCTCATTACAAAGACTAGGGTTAAACTAAGTTTCCCTAACATTCCCTCTTGGGTATAAAAGAATGTATGTTGCAGAGAAAGTGGGTAAATAGTTGAGCACAAGAAATCTGATACAAAATTTGGAGAATTAGATGAATGTGTTCCTGCTACATAAAGTCTTCTTTGGGTTTTGATAACCAACTAGAAGAAGAAGAAAAGCTTAGAGACAGGCAGAATTATTATTGAAATGTACTTTCCTCAGTTGTATCATATGTCTTTCCTATTAGACAACTTTGTACAGATGTTTTATGTTAAAGGATGAAACATATTTAGATTTAGAAAATCATCCCTTATGCTATATATCATATGAAGGAGATCAGTGGGTAGATATCGCAAGATAAAACAAAAGGAAGTAAGGCAGCTAAATCATGCGAAGAATGAGCGATCTGACTCAGAAGGCTCACGTTTCATGACTGGTGTTTATAAGTGTTCTCACAAGCAGATCTAAGTCATCTTTTGGTGACTTTTGAAGAGAGCAAGGCTGCTCCTCTTCATGGACTCATATGAGCGAATGAAATTATCCACCTGGGAACCAAGATGTTAACCTTGATTGTTCCTCTTTCTTGTGAATTCATCTGCTGCATACAATTTGATCAATAACCAAAATCAAATTAAAATTTAATTTAAAAATTAAAAATTAACATTTCCCTGTTATTAATCTTTCTTGTTCTACTTTTATCAGAATTATTAAAACAGCCTCCTAATTGGTTTTTCATCACTAAAATCCAAATATTATCCCATTACTCCCTGCTTGAAATCCTTTAGTGGCCTCCCTTTTCAGTCAGGCAAGATACTTTATGATCCCTGCTCATGTCTTACCACTCCCCCGCCCAGGCCCTCTTCCCACTATCTTCACTGAAATATTTTAAATTCCCAGAATGCACTGGATCCTTTCCCTCCTCCCCATCCCCCAGGTTTTTGCACACACTGCTCTGCATCCCTAATACTTGCTTTTCATATTCTTTGCTTGGCTGACTCCAATTCATTTTACAGGACTCAGTTTACTTATTTATTTTTTTAAAAATCTATTTATATATTTGAGAGAGAGAGAGTGGGGGGGGGGAGAGGTGGTTAAGGGACGGGGAGCAGAGAGAGAGACAGAGAGAGAGAGAGAGAGAGAGAGAGAGACGATGCCAAGCAGACTACCACTGAGTGCAGAGCTCCATGCAAGGCTCCATCTTATGACCCTGAGATCATGACCTGAGCCAAAAATCAAGAGTCAGGTGCCGAATGAGCCACCCAGGCACCCCCAGGATTCAGTTTAGACCTTACTTCTCTAAGAAACCTTTACCAAACCCTAGTGCCTGTGAGGTATATTTGAACCTCATAGGTTCTTTAAAAATTCTATCCCCTATATAATTTATTATCCTCCTGAATTTGCCTCTTTACTTGTCTACTTATCAGGATTAGGTTTGGTCTAATATTAAAAAAATAATAACTGTGACTTATGTTTACTGGAGGCTTGTTTTTATTTGTGTAAAGGAAATCCATAAATGGGCAGTCCTGGGCTGGTGTGGCAACTTCAAGGTCATCATGTTTTCTAGGACCCTTGTATCTTTCTGAACTGACACAACGCATGGTTTCTATCCGTTAGTTGCCACATGTCCAGGAGAACTCCAGCAATTACGTCCGCCTATCAGGCCGCAGGAAGGAAGAGAAAGTAACGGGTAAAAGATGGACTTAGGCTGATTAGTTTCCTTCTACAGAATTTTCCTGGAATTCTCACACAATAGCTTCACTTACTTTTTGTTGTCTATCCCTAGCTACAGATGGTAACTGGGAAATGTTACCTTTTAAGTGGGCACGTTGATGTTTGCCTTTACATTGTACGGAAGAAAGGAAGGAGGGATATTGAGTAGACAGCCAGCAATCGCTGCTACCATGAGTTGTCTCCCTTTCAAGGACAGGGACTGTCCATTTGTGTCATCTTCAAGCCTGAGCACCACACCATACACTGAGTAGATGTTCAATAAGTATTCGCTGAGCCAAATACTTAAGTAGTTTAAAAATAGAAAGTATAATATTGGGCATACTAACAGGCTAGATTGTGAAATAGAGAATCTCCAAAGTTTGTTTACATGAAACTTTATATATATATGTATATAAAACAGAGAATCTCCAAAGCTTGTTTTTCAAGCTGTGTAATTACTTTTTATTTTCTAAATAAATCTTATCTAGAATCCAATATGAAGCAATAAAAGTGGAATGCGTGGGTTGAGTCAAGCAGCTGCATCCTGACTTGCCCCCTCCTTCTGGTTCTCCAGGAAGGGCCCTGCACTGTCTTTTTGGTACTTCAGGGCTCCACCAATCACAGTCTGAAAGCAACTCAACCCAGGATCACAGTAGCACAGGCGTCTCTGAATCAAGGTACTATTGTATCATCAGGAAAGGATCAACCCAGATTGTTATCTATAAAAATTAAGGCAACTCTTTTGTCCCTGACCATAATGTCACCCATTCCTGGAACACTGAAATGCTGTATCAAAATGCTGATGTAAGGGAACATGGAATTATAACAGCAAATGCAAAACAGAACTTTGGTGGTCTATGTAGAGTACTGAAAAGTAAACATACAGTCCTTTTCAATTTCAATTTAGCCTGTCCTCAAGATGTAGCTCATACCCTAGTCCACCGGTAAAGTTTTCACGGATATTCCCTGACTACCCACTTCTAAACTAGATGTAGGGATTGTGTGGAACTTGCCCATTAGATGCAGATCATGGAGCCAAGAGGAGATACAGAACACCGAGGAGTAAAGCTGGGGTGAAAAAAATCAAGCAGACAGGGGAGCCTAGTTATTCTTCAGATGGTCAGAGAGGTTTAAATAAGTATGAGGTTAAAAGTTAAATACTAGCACAGAGCCAATAGATTTGAAAGGTAAGACAGGGAACACAAAGCAGCTGGAATATAGGGACTTTTTAGGGGCTCCTTGTGACCACCACTGTAATAGCTACAATTTATTTTAACTCTAATATATACTACTACTTTGATATGAATTTTACATAAGCTACTCTCAGTCTTCCTACCAACCTTGAAAGAATGCTGTTATTTTTCCCATTTTTATCAACAAAGAAACTGTGCGTTAATAAAGATAAATAAATTCTTCATATCTTTGGTGGGAAACAAAGAGCTATGAAATTGTTGTTCAGTACGACTTATTCCAGTGCTCTTCTGTGTTCTTTCGAACACCAAGATGCTGCTCTGATTGCTGAATTACAGTGCTCTCAGATAGGATCCTCCTCTCCAGTCAGTTTGGCTAATGGCTCTTCAGAGAAGTGCTTAAGACTGCTTCTTTAAATACAGCCTTTAGGGTGAGGACTGCAAAGCTCGGTGTTTAATGGTAATTATTTCTATTTACTCTCACCTTATGAACTCAGAAGTCTGCACAAACATTGACTCATAAATTGTGAAGTAATGGGTGCTAAGCTATATCAGCACTTATTATTTTCATAGTACAGTCTATCTCCTTCCTTGATCATCTCCAAAATTTGCTATCACATTCCTATTAGAAGAATCTCTTTTCATTGTTCAGAAAGGACCTTATCTCAGTGGGCCAAAGGACTTTCTACTGTTGGGGATTTAAATTATGATTTTAAATAGTAGTTAATCTTGGAAACAAGATGCTAAAAATAGTCCTTTTCCCCCCAACCCATATAATTACTTCTTTCTTGCCTTACCTTTTCCTGTTTCCTGACTGACTGGATCTCCACCCCCATCCATCACTTGAAACCAGGTTGAACTCAGCAGTGACTAAATGTCTGAACCATCTCATTGCAACTAATTCCTTGGTTGCTGATTGACTGAAAGGCCAACTTCTCCCTTTTAGACTCTTTCTGTAAAGTTCACCAGTGAATAATGAGTCCTCAAAAGTCCATTGGGTCTTCTTAAAAGAGAAATAAATGTTACCAACATAGACATAGTTGTGCTGCATTTTCCTGGAGAAGTTGTTAGATAGTTGTACATAGCTTTCCACAGCTGTACAGGACTGCTACTGGAGTGGTTCAAGGCTCTAGTTTATCAATTTTCTGAAATAGTCTTCTGGTTTGACCTTCCCAGGGAAGCAATGCCTGAGATCCTCCCCTCCCCACCATCTCTTTCCTTCCTCCCTGCTGAGCACCTTTCCCAGCCTTCTGGGCTCTGAGACCTTCAAAAGGGAGATGGCATGGGAACTAAGAAATAACTATCTCAAGATTTTTAAATTAAATAATTAGATCAATTAATCATGTAATTTAAAGGAAATAATTTACCTTAATCTGAATTATTCAAATGTTTTTTTTTTTAAAGATTTTTCTTTATTTATTCGATAGAGAGAGATCACAAGTAGTCAGAGAGGTAGGGGGAGAGAGAGAGAGGGAAGTGGGCTCCCCGCCAAGCAGGGAGCCCAATGTGGGGCTCGATCCCAGGACCCTGAGACCATGACCTGAGCCCAAGGCAGAGGCCTAACCCACTGAGCCACCCAGGTGCCCCTGAATTATTCAAATGTTTTAAATTTGATAGTTTGTGGGGTTTTTTGTAACTTCAATTATATGGATCATTGGTTCAAGTTATTCTGGGTGAGTAGAAATTGCCTGCATTTTTAAATCTAATAGGTTCAACATGTAAGAATTTGATTTTAAAATCCTATACTAAGTGAATTTCAAGCCCCTTTCAGGCAAAATGGAACAAGGAGAAAAAGGAACTCATTGTGATTTTGAATAGTTCAGCCAGTCCTCACTGGATTGTTAGCTTTTTTTCTTTTCTTTTTTTTTTTTTTTTTTTGCATAAGATTAGCTAGTATTTTTCCATGTCTGTAATGATTTATGTTTTTAGATGCAATCATTTCTTTGGTTATCTTTAACTTTCAGCATAATGTTGGGAACATCCATGGGACTCAGTAAAAATGCACTTTGTAATTGGTTTGTGAAAATAAAATATTCTAATGGGTGGATTAAATAAATAACAATGTCTCTTACTGACCACTAGTAATAATAGCATGATATATCTTCATGGAACATTTAGAGTGGGTTTTGTTTCATGATGGACATTCTTAAATGTAAGCAAATAATAGACTACTTCCCATTAAGCCTCTATCTATGTTAAATACATCTTCAACTTTATGTTAAATACATCTGCTTCTTAATTGCCCTGAAAATCCCTCTCAGTTCAGGTGTTGTAAGTGGGGCTTCCCTAAAAATAAGCAAGAGTTCAAAATTGGCCACAAATAAGTGCAAACAGAATAAATTTAAAATGTGGTTCCCTGCCATCTTGGAATGTTCTTATAGTAATGGGAAGTGCTCTGCTCCCTCCCTTAACTCTTCCTTGATGGATGGCTTTTCTTGGAATATATTTTCCTAGAGAAATCCTTAGAATGATTGTTTCCTTGAAAGGATGTGTGCTTTTGCTGGTAAATATTGATATAGGAAGAAGATGAAAGAAAGGTGAAGGACAAGAACATCCCTGCAGTTAGTGTAGGGGAAGGCAGCAGGCAGAGATTCCTGTTTGCTGAGTCCCTATTTTGGCTAAGTGCTAACATTGAACATAATTTTTACTCTGTTAGATGATATTATTGCCCATTTTGTCGATGAGGGAACCACTGAAAATTAATTAAATTGCTTCATTTCACCTTTCTTGTAGAAAAAAAAAGAACTTGAAGTTAATAGATTGAAACAGAACAGTAAGTCTGTTGAGAAGGACCTCTGCGGCTTCTCTTCATCAGCCTCTGAGCCCATCTACTCAGGGCTGGATCTCACTGGGGCATGTACAGGCCCTACACTCCAGCTTCATCTCCTTAACTGATGTCTACTTAACAGAGAATTATGTCTTTAGTACCGTTATCAGAGAGGAAAGTTCACCCTTAAGAAAGGCAGCACATAGTCTCCGAGTAAGACTCAAATGTTAATAACAATTATACTACTATATTTATCAAGCACATGTCAAACACTTTACATATAATTTCTTAAAAGTTATTATTTCCATTTTATATATGAAGCAATTATAACTTAGAGTAAATAATTATCACGTGAAATGGAAGGGTCAGTATTTGATATCAAGTCTGTATTCTTAAACGTAGTAGCAATCATGTTTTGGGGTCACATGTGAAATTAAAAATAATTATTATTTGGACATTTATTGTTTGGTTTTTGTCTTTATTTTTGTCTTTGTTTTTGCCACATGAACCCAAAGGGGTAATGTTTTTGTTAACCTTACCCTCATTTCCCTACTCTCAGCCCAAGTGCCTTCCAGTGGTTGAATCCATTTTCAGAAATAAAACTTGGCCCAGATTAGTCTACCACTGGTCAGCATGCCCCATCTTCTTGGCCATAGTTATGGGTTCAAGATAGGTGTGTATGAAAATGAGAACCAATGAAACACAGAGCTAACATTCATTCTGGGAAAGATAAACTTTCCTGTAGATTTTATAGTAGGAGTGTGAGATCTGGAGCTGCAGTTATTTTGTAATGATCAACTGAGTCCAAAGCTGCCATGCCCATCACCTGCAGTATGAGAATGAAGAATGGCAGCCCCTCTTCTAAGGCAGAATAGAGAGATGAATCTTGATGGTCATTTGTCCCTTAACAAGCTATACCAGAAGATATTGTTTGTGAAAGACCTTGCAATTATGAGACAATACTTTCCTTTTTGTGTTTATGGCAATTTAAGTTGAGTTTCCTATTGTTTGGAAGTGAACAAATCATAGTATTTTAATTTTACTCAAGAGCACTCACCATAAAAGCAATAAGTAGACTAGTTAACTAGACTACACTAAAATTAAACACTTTTGTTTGTGAAAGTCATTATAATTCAGAAAATAAAGTCTCACAGAGTAAGAAATATATATAACACATAAAACTGAAGCATTAGTATCCAGATAATGTAAAGAACCTTACAAATCAAAATAGGACCAAAAAAACACATTTTCATAATAAAATTGGCATACATACACAAAAAATTTTTTAAAGGATTTAAATGAAAAATGATTTCCTATCAATACTCCACCTCCATTCTCATTACCCAAAGATATACATTTTTAATCTTTTTCTCTTTGTATTATTCTGTATTATTATTATTAAATATACCAAAAATATATACTAACATGTACAGTTTATAATCACTAAAACTGTGTCATGGTATGGGTATGCAAATGAGGCAGGACCCTTCAGCCTGGCTGTTCCATACACAGTACATAGCCTATAGCCCATCTCCCTCTAAACATCTTGACTTAAAGATTATGGGCTTTCCCTCAGCTGCAGGACTCCTGAGTGCTCTGAGAATAGTCTTTGTGTTCTCAATTCAGTCTCTAGCCTTTCAGTGTGATCTCTATAATCTTGTCAAAATGATCAGTGCACTAATTTCACCCCTTCCAATTTTCAGTGTTGCTATGAATTTAACGTCAATGGTACACATTTATTTTTATTAATGGGATCCAGGGCAGAGAGGTAAACATATTTCCTTAGTCTTTAATTTGGAAACTGTGGTAGGCAGAATTCTCAGATGGCCCCCAAATTCCCATCTCCTGGTGTACACGTTCCTCCTGGTTATCAGTCAGCACGAATCTAGGTGGTGTTGGAAGTGATTTTGCAGATGTAAAGTCCCAAATCAGCTCATTTAAGATTGCCTAGATGGGCCTCATCGAATCACACCAGCTCTTAAAATTTGAGTCTAGAGTTCAGAGATGGAGGAAGCCAGAGATCTGAAGAACAGGAAGAAGTCTATGCACCATTGCTGGCTTGAAAATGAAGGGGGCCATGTGACAAGGGGTACAGGCGATCTCCAGGAGCTGAGAGTGGTCCCCAGCTGACAGTCAACAGGGATACAGGATCCCCAGTTCTACAATTACAAGGAATGGAATTCTGAAAACAACCTAAATGAACTAGGAAACAGATTCTTCCTCAGAGCTTCCAGAGGGCAAGTCAGCCCAGCTGATCTTGATTTTGGTTTTTGAACCATCAGCATAAAACCTAGCTACATCATGCCTGGACTTCAGAACTACGACGCTAATACATGGGTGTTGTTTTAAGTCACTGAGTTTGTGGCAATTTTTACACAGAATAGAAAATCAATAAAAAGGTCGACTTTAAATACCGATGTCAAAACTTTTAAAAAGTTCCACTGGTATTTCTGATACCTCTGAGGTTTAAATGCTGGAATTGTACTCTACTGTCTTTTGTGTATGCTTATTTCTTGAAAGCAAGTCTCCTGTGGTAGATTGGTTCATGAAGAAGCACTATGGGGACTGGATCAGTGTCATGAACTTTTCTCACAAATGGAAATTTCTCAGTAATCTTAGAAGCCTTGAAGGTTGAGAAAAGCTGAGTCCCACCCAGATGGTGAACTTCACGTCAGGTTAAGTTTTAGACATTCATTCATTCAATAAGCATTTGTGAGCATAGACAACATGCAAGGCACAATAGTCTATTGGATAAAACTTGTGCAAGCAAATATCACAGCACCATGCAGTAAATGCTGTAACACCTTGCTCTTTGAAGTGTGATGTACTTGGGAGTATCTTAGGAGTATTGAATCTTAGATCTCACACCAGACCTACTGAATCAGAATCTGCATTTTAATAAGTCACCCAGAAGGTGTGTTAGCACATTTAAATTTGAGGAGTATTTCCATAATACTCTAATGCTGAAATTAAAAGAGTTCAGGTGTACAAACGTAGTGATCCGAAGGGGCACATGCACCCGAATATTTATAGCAGCAATGTCCACAATAGCCAAACTATGGAAAGAAACTAGATGTCCATCAACAGATGAATGGATAAAGAAGATGTGGTATATATACACAATGGAATACTATGCAGTCATCAAAAGAAATGAAATCTTGCCATTTGTGATGACGTGGATGGAACTAGAGGGTATTATGCTTAGTGAAATCAGTCAATTGGAGAAAGACAACTATCATATGATCTCCCTGATATGAGGAAGTGGAGATGCAACATGGCAGTTTTGGGGGGTAGGAAAAGAATAAATGAAACAAAATGAGATCTGGAGGGAGACAAACCATAAGAGACTCTTAATCTCAAAAAACAAACTGAGGGTTGCCAGGGGGAGGGAGGTAGGGAGAGGGTGGCGGGGTTATGGACATTGGGGAGGGTATGTGCTATGGTGAGTGCTGTGAGGTGTGTAAACCTGGTGACTCACAGACCTGTACCCCTGGGGCTAATAAAAATTATATGTTTATAAAAAAATTTAAAAATTACTAAAAAAAAAGAGCTCAGGTGGACAGTGAGGGTAACTAACTCTACCTGTAAGGGCTCGTCTTATCCCCACAGAGGCACAGGGACAGAAGTTGCTTTGTCTTAATGCCTTCCAGAAATTCACAGTGAATGGGAATTCGGGGCAACAGTATTTCAAGCCTAAATGGCTCTGAGAAATAGCAGAATTCAAATTTAGACAAAATAAGACAAATATCCCAAGCAGTTGCTATAATAAACCAAAAATGTATTCAAAAGATTAAAATCAGCTTCAGTCTTATAATATTAAGCATAGTCCAAGGAAGAGATATTCTCACTCTTAGAAATTAAAGTGATGTTATTGATGTTATTGATTACTAATAGCATAATAACCATTATCTTTGGCCAGTGGGTTAACTCTGAACTTTATCCACATTTAAAAAAAAAATGTTTCTCTTGACATCTCTGTTGTCCTGTCCATCTTGCAGCACATTGCATCTATTACATTTTTCATAGTGTTCAGCTTATTTTGATTTATCCTTAAAAAAGAGTAGAGAGGAATATTGTGAAATGAAGAGATGGAAGGGGAAGATAGAGAGGATGTAGGTGAGCAATAATAGGATAGATCTTCAGAGAGGTAAGTCAAGTACAACTAAGGACATTATTACAATATGATAGATGGGTTGGTATGAGTAATTTATGCATCACTTCTATACAAAACTTACTTGGAAGTTACTGAGATCAAAACGTGGGTGGGATAAACACTTGTTGGACTTGAACTATCAAATTAACTCTCATTAATTGCTTCTGCCAAAGGTACCTAACTCAGCCTTTCCAGATGCACTTCTCAGATCAAACATAATTATAGATAGATGAAAACACAATTAATTTAGAATATGGCTAACCTAAAAGATTATTGCTCTACATCTGGGATGATCACAAATTTCTTGGGGGTAGATGCTGATATTTCTTTTGTATGCCAAATAACTATGTACTATATGGAAAGCATGTTTCCAACAAATGCTTATGAGTAAATGCTAATGAGCATAACGAAATAATATGGAAAAATACGAGATAATATGAAAAAGATATAAAGATGACAATTTTAGGTGTTTTGGACCCTATGTCTTTACACTCTGACTTGTCCTTGATTCACATCTGCCAACCTGTGAAATTAAGCCTTGGTTTTCCAACAGCTTATGGTAGTTATTTGAAACTCATGTTTTTTCCCCCCAGTTATTCCCACATTGAGGAAGCTCATTCTCAGAGGTTTCAGAATTGTGCTGCTGGATTTTTGGATAGTTTTGATCAGAACACCCTCCTTCAGGTGGTTCCCCAGAAACTGAACCTCTTGTCCTGGCTTGCAGTTGACACCTAATTCAACCTGCTAATTTTATATGTGGGAGGAGGATTGTTCAACTTTGGCAAACTCTTTTCAAGTATTTTAACTTTAACGTGCTTATCAATGTTGCTTTTATTTTATTTTTAAAATTTATTTATTTACTTATTTTGAAAGATTTTATTTATTTATTTCACACACAGAGAAAGAGCATAAGCAGAGAGAGCTAGACGCAGAGAGGGAGAAGCAGGGTCCCCACTGAGCAGGGAGCCAGAGGCTCTGTCCTACGACTCTGGAACCATTACCTGAGCCAAAGGCAGACACTTAACAGACTAAGCCCCCTAGGCCCTCTCAATGTTGATTTTAAAGAAACATTATTATTAAAAATCAATAGCTTTGGAGGAAAAGGTCATGGGTAAATATTTCCCCTTCTACATTTATCCAGATACATGGATATTGTTAGAAGCTAATAAAAAAAAAAAAACTGCCTTTGCTAGTCTTGTCATATCTTGATTTCATTGCCTATGGACTTTAAAATGGATAGGCTAAGCATACCCTTCCATTTTTTCTTCAGTAGGTGATATATCAAGCTCCACAGCTTCTTTTATTTTGATTTGTGGAAAGGTAATGCAGTAGATACATGACAACTGAAGTCTTCTTTTGAATAGATGGGGATGATTTCTACCAAGCATACAGACATTTTATCTACTGTGGTGCTTTCCTGCCATTTGTAACTCCAAAGCCTCTGTACCTCACTGAATTTGGTTTGAGTCAACGATTGGATTAAGAGTGTAGTAACTTGGGGCGCCTGGGTGGCTCAGTGGGTTAAAGCCTCTGCCTTCGGCTCAGGTCATGATCCCAGGGTCCTGGGATCGAGCCCCGCATGAGGCTCTCTGCTCTGCAGGGAGCCTGCTTCCCCCTGTCTCTCTGCCTGCCTCTCTGCCTACTTGTGATCTCTCTCTGTCAAATAAATAAATTAAAAAAATCTTGAAAAAAAAGAAAAGAGTGTAGTAACTTTGTGTTAAACTACCTCTAAGGAAGAATATTGTGTTTCATGATGTTCTTTGCACATGGGAATTAACTGTTGCTTAGATTAGTAAAGCAGATAATCATATAACAACTTCTTTAGAATATAATATTGATCCCTTCTATCTCTGCCACCAAGTTTTAATGTGAGACACATATTAACTTAGAATTTCACATTAATGAGTCATAAAAGTTACCAACAAAAGTACCTAGCAGAATTAAAAAGTCATTTTGTCATATTATACTGCAATATAAGCAAAAGACTCTAATACATTGTAAATTCAACTTAAATCTTATACTAATATTGGCTGAGTTTTGTGTTTTCTGCTTTACATATTGGTTCCTCTCAGTCTGAAAGAAATGGTTTTATTGTGGGATAATAATGAAGGCAATGACATAATGACTTCATGACTTCCTGGCAAAGACCTCAGTATAGGAGCTTACTCTAATGAGAATCGGATTTCTATGCAACTTAATTAACTGTTATCTCCCCTCCATTCCACGTAGTAAAATTAAATGAAGTTTCTTCCTTAAATGTTGGAAATACAGTCTCTGTAATAGAAAGGTTTGGGAAACCTCCTTAATAAATGTGAAACTACACTCTAATTTCTTACACTTTGTCAGCATTTAAAAAGTGTTTATTAGGACCATTTTATAGGGTTATCTGGAAAGATGCATTCTATTTAGAAAGAAAAAACTCTGCCTTTAGATAAATAACTTACTAGTTGATAAAAAGAATATGGACTATGTGTTTTTCTCTCTAAAAACTGATCTCTCAAACTACGTTATCCTCGCCTCAGAGTCCAATTGCTTTATATATTGAATGAATTTATGAAAGAGAGGCAAGTTTTCATTAAAAGAATCTTTGACATACCTTAGCTCAAGAATAAAACAACTTAGTTTTAGGCATTTTTTTAGGTAATTGTAATGATTAATAATTGTTTGGGTAAAGGATTCATTTCTCAAATCCTACTACTTCTGCTGGTTTAATAAAATATAAAGAAATTCAGAAGACATCATAGGTTTTAAACAGTATGTTTGAACATCACATATTTTAGGGGTATACTGATAAGCATAATAAGGGAGGGAATTAAATAACTAGTGTAAATATTTGAAAAGAAGAAATGGAATTTTCTCATTTTGTAAATTATATCATATTATAATTATAAATCTGAGGGAATGGGGGAATCTAGTAAAACTAATTACAGAATGGTAAGACTAGATATATTTCTGTATACCAGTTGACTGTATACAATGATTGAGTTTTTCTGTATACTAGTAATAAATACATAGAAATCAAAATTTAAGGGGGGGTTAGAAAAAAAACTCTTTTGTGTTTAGTTTCTTGGTTTCCATAATATTTCCAAAGCTCATCTATTGCTGTAGCATGTATCAAGTCCATTCTTCATCGTATGACTAGTCCAATAGAAACCTTGTTCATCTATTATATTTTGATGGATACTTAGGTTGTTTCTAGAATTCATTTCTTTTTATGGCTTACTATTTCATTGTATGGATATACCGCATTTTGCTTATCTATTTTTCAGTTGGTGGACATTTGGGTTGTTTTTACTTTTTGGATATAATGAATAATGCTGCCATGTACATCTGTAAACTTTTTATGAACATGGTTTCAGCTCTCTTGGGTATATTCTTAGGAGTGGAATTTCTGGGCCATATGGTAAACTGTTAAACTTTTTGAAGAATGGTGAAACTTTTCTATAGTGGCCACACCATTTTATATCTCCAGCAGCAATATACAACAATTCCAGTTTCTACATAACCTCACCAATATTAGTTTCCCTTTTTCTTTTAAACTACAGCCAACCTAATGGGTATTGAGTGGTATCTCAATGTGGTTTTGATTTGCATTTTCCTGATGATTAGTGATATTGAACATATTTTCCATGTGCTATAGACCATTTGCATATATTCTTTGGAAAAATGTCTATTCAAATTCTTTGTTTTGCTTCAAATTGGGTTCTCAGTCTTTTTATTTTTGAGCTCTAAGTGTTCTTAAATATATTCTAGATACTAGACCCTTATCAGATACATTATTTACAAATATTTTCTTCCACTGTGAAAGTTGTCTTTTTACGTTCTTGACAGTATCTTTCAATGCATACATATTTTTAATTTTGATGGTGTTTAATCAACCTTTTTTAAAAGAAATAAGATAATGAAGAAAAAACATTTTATATTTACCCATATATTAAACATCCTAATTCTCTTTCATTTCTATGAGTAGAATTCAATTTCTGTCTGTTAACATTTTCCTCCAGCTCTAAGATCTTTTTATTTTATAGTTCTGCTAGTGACAAGGTCCTTCAGGTTGTATTTATCTGATAATGTAATGGAGGGAGGTGAGATAATTAGTCTTGCTATTTAAAATCTCTGTACTGTAATGTTTTATTTTTGAATTTTTCAAGATTTTATTTATTTATTTGACAGAGAGAAACAGCCAGAGAGGGAACACAAGCAGGGGGAGTGGGAGAGGGAGAAGCAGGCTTCCCACCAAGCAGTGAGCCCCAATGCTGGTCTTGATCCCAGGACCCTGGGATTAAGACCTGAACTGAAGGCAGGCGCTTAACATCTGAGTCACCCAGGCGCCCTGGCAATGTTTTATTTTTTATAACAAGCCTGTTTTAGTAGTATCAAACAAAAAGAGTTTAAAAAGAGGAAACCATTTTCAATTTCAGCAAGGGTTGAATATTTTAAGGTGATTTTGCTCTTATATTAGGATGTTACTTATTACAAAGAAAAGAGATAACAAAATTTTATGTTTGATGTTTTAATTTTTTCCAGATTAGAGTTTTTGTCCTTCTATGCATTAAATGTTAGCTATTCCTCAGGAACCCACTTACTGAGTATGTTCTAAATAAGAATCCACTGAGGCATTTCTGAGAGGGGCAGATAAAGTCAAAACAGAGGAAAAAATATTTTAAGAAAATTAGGTCAACCAGTTCTATTATTATGACTTCATGGATAGAAAGGTTTCAGAACAGACCCTTAACTATTCTTTATTGTCAAATTTTCTTACAAAAATTCAATGATAATTGTAAAAGTATGGAATAATGTTGATAATATAAAGTTACTTTTCATTCACAATGTATAACTTTAAAGAGTAAGAGAAATTCTACAGAGAAAAATGTTGAAAGCAATATAAAAATATTACAGGCTCCTCAGAAACTTGAGAATTATTCCTAATGCTATTTTCATGATGCTAATTACTCATGATGCTATCATAGACATTCTTTGTATCCAGTCTGGAGGAAGAAATAGAAAATTTATTCAGTATTTATTATTTGAGCTATTTATAGTTTCAGGTGACCAACTGGTATTTCACAAAGTGAGCTGTGTTTTGACAACTTGAGGTTCTTTATATAGGTGATGAAAAGATAATTGATTTTAAAAAGTGAATTCAGTCCATACAGGCAACTCATTTATATGCATTGTAATTTAGAAGAGGAACGGTAATGTGAGGTGAAAGATTTGTTATTTCTATCCTCTGTAACAACTGGATGATTTATATTGTGTGTGTGTTTTACCTACAGCATAGCAGCACTGGACATGAAGTTAGAATACCTCATTTTGAGTCTTAGATTTGTCATTAGTGAGTAGGATAATTGTAAGTCATTTAAACATTTCTAAGCCTGAAATTACTCACACCTAAAAAGGGAACACAGTTATGCTCTACCTATCACATAAGATTGAGAGATCAAAGTAAGATAATGTTCATATTAGCAGTTTATAAACTGTAAGTTCTATACAAATATATCCTTATCTCCTCAGTCATTACTGTACCATTCTCTATCTATGGGCTTATTTTTTAATGACGATAATCCTTGTGATTTTTTCTGAATATGAAAGTCATATTCTCTGTTAGCAAACATACAAATAATTAAATCCCCCCACAAAATAGTAAATGTTTGGCTATGTTTCTATCTAATTATTACTGGTAATTATAGTTTTTTAAATTGTTCATTAAATATATGTTCTTTATAGCATTTTTATGTTTTATTTGGCATTACACTGTGAATATTTTCCCACGTCATTAACTATACTTTTAGCAGTTTAATGTCTAGTATGTCATCATGTAGTATACAATTTATTTAATAGGTTCTCTTTGGTCAAACATTTATATTTTAAGATTTTTGTGACATACTGCCAAATTATTCTTATTTACTATTTTGTCATCTACATTTCACAACAATAAAAGAGATTTGTTTCCTAATGGAGGTCCCACCCAAACTGGGCATTATTTAATTTTTTCTTACTACATTGCTATTTTAATTGATTTTAATAATTTTTGTGAACTATTGCAATAGCTTCATAAATTATCTTTCTACACTTACTATCAATAAATTCTCATAAGAGTAACTTCTAAATTTTAAACTATGAAATAGCCTAGCAGATTTTAATTTAGATAGAACTTACATATAAAAGTTGCAATTTAAAGTGTATAATTCAATGGTTTTTAGCATATTCACAAGACTGTGTGACTATTATCACTACCTAATTCAAGAAAATTTTCATCGAAAGTACTTCATACCTATTAGCAGTCACTCCCCATCTTTTCTCTTCCATCCTCTTGTCAATGACTAATCTAATTTCCATGTCTATGGCTTTGCCTGTTCTGGACATTTCAGATAAATGGAATCATAGAGAATGTAGCTATGCAGGAAAAAGCACATCAAGCTTAGGTTACTCAAACTGAGCACATGACCTGAAAGGTCTGTTTTCAGAATGGGCCTTTAGCAAGCTCCTGGATTCCGAGTTCCGAGCCCTTGAAATGTTCAACCTGACAAGCATTTTTGTACGCCACGGTCCATTTTTGGACCGTGCTGTATCAATTTGCCCATATACTTAATGTGAACAATGTGGTTAATGTGAACACCTATTTTTTACTCTGCAGGTTTGGAGTCTGAGTAGCTGAATGTGAGTAGATGAGCAGTTGAATCTGGGTAGTCTGTGTGACTGATTCCCAGTAAAAATCCTGGATACCAAGGCTCATGTCAGCTTCCCTGACTAACAACACTTAGCATCTGTTGGCACCCATTGTTTCTGGGAGAATTAAGTGCATTCCATGTGACTTCATCAGGAGAGTACATCTGGAAACATACCACTAGTTTCTTCCAGACCACCTCACATGCACTCTTCCCTTCTGCTTTCAGTCAGCATCCTTTTGCTGTGGCAGATCATAACCATAAATATAACAGCATCTGGTTCCTATGAGTTTTTCTAGGAACGATCAAGTCTGAGGATAGTCTTGGAAATCAACAAAACAGGGACTTCAGTGTTCGGCTTCTTTAATTAGCATAATGTTTTCAAGATTTATCCATACCCTAGCATGTATCAGTATCTCATTTCTTTTTCATTACTCAATAATATGCCATTATATGGGTATGCCACATTTGCTTATGAATTTATCTGTTAATGGACATTTGGGTTATGTCTACTCTGGTGATATTATGAACAATACTGCTATGAAAATACATGCACAATATTTTCAGTTTTCTTTTGTATATAAATAGGAGTGGAATTGCTGGGTTGTCTGGTAACTCTATAATTAACTTTTTGAGGTTGTCTGGTAACTCTATGTTTAAAGAGAAAGTTGATTTTCAGAGTGATGCATCATTTTACACCCCTACCAGTAACAGAATTCCAATTTTTCTACATCCTCACCAACACCCATTTTCCATTTTTTTATTATAGTCATCTTAGTGGGTGTGAAAAAGTATCTTGTGGTTTTGACTTGCATTTCTCTAAAACACGCTGAGCAATTTTTCATGTGATTATTGGTCACTATATATCTTCTTTGGAGAAATGTCTACTCAAACCCATTGTCCATCTTTTAATTGGGTTATTTGTTTATTATTGTTGAGTTGTAAGAGTTATTTGTATATTCTGTATTCTAGACCCTTATTATATATATATATACACACACATATATATATACATATAAACATATATGTGTATATATATGATTTACAAATATTTTCTTTTTGCGGAAAAAAATTTTTTTTAAGATTTTATTTATTTATTTGACAGACAGAGATCACAAGCAGGGAGAGAGGCAGGCAGAGAGAGAAAGAAAGGAAAGCAGGCTCCCTGCCCAGCAGAGAGCTCAATGCGGGACTCGATCCCAGAACCCTGGGATCATGACCTGAGCAGAAGGCAGAGGCTTTAACCCACTGAGCCACCCAGGCGCCCCTCTATTTGCAGAAAATTTTGCATGGCCTGTCTTTTCACTTACTTGATAGTGTCCTTAGAATCACAAATATTTTTAATCTTGATGAAGTTTAAAATGTTAATTTTTTCTTTCATTTCTTGTGCTTTTGATGTCATATGCAAACTACATTAAACATTCAGAAAACCCTCCAAAATAATTTGGCATACAACTATGTACAAACAACAGAGGTTAAACATATTTACTTATTCTGCAATATTTGTGTATTTTTTAGATAGTAATATGTGACTTAACATCTGTCTTTTCTTGCTTTTCTTTTCAGTCAGAGTAAACACAGATCTTGAGTCTGGTATGTACCATTTCCACATAAATTATTTTAAATAATTTTAGGATATAGGTAAAAATCTTCAGTTATCTATAGCATTATTTTATTATTTAAACATTTACATAAATGATGTCATGTACCTAGTTTTTTATAATGTTCTCTATGGTAATGTTTTAAAAATGTATTCATTCTCAATGTTATTCATATTCTCATGTAGATCTAATTATTCTCATCTCACCTCTGTATCATGTTCAATTATGTAAATAAGTTCATTTATTTTTTCATTTTCTACAAATGTAAGATTAGGCCACTTGTAATTCTTTTTGGTTTTATAAGTAATATTTTGAGTGGATCTTTGTACATGTCTCTTAACACACAAGGGGAAATTTTTTAGTGTCATCTACCTAGAAGTAAAATTATTAGATTAAGAAATATACTTATGATAATTTTACTATAAGTTGCCAATTATTCTGTTGTAATAATTAATATCCAACCAGCAAAGTATGAGTCAAGATATTTCTACTTGTTCATCAACATTTTGTTAGACCTGTAAGTACTTGTCAATGAGATGGGTATAATTTGGTATTTCATCAAATTATAATTGGGATTAATCTGTTTATTAGGAATATTGGTCTTCATATGTACTGGTTATTGGATTTCCTTTCTTGTAAAATTTCTGTTCATATTATTTGACCATTCTACTATTGTTTTTTTCTCCTGACAGCTTCTTATAGTTTTGTTACAGTTTTTTAATATATTCTGGATATTAAGGCATTACCAGTTGCATGTATTGTTCATACCTGCATTTTTATTTTTATGCCATCCTTTACAAAGAGAAGTTTTAAACTTTATTAGTCTTTTCCTTTATGCTTTGTTTTCTGTGTCATATTTTGAAACCCTTCCCTACCCCACTTTCATGAAAATATTATCTTCGATTTCTCTGAAACTTTGAAAGATTTCATTTTATCTTGGGTTATTAATCCATCTTGATTTGAATTTACATACAGTATGCATCAGGAAATTAATTTTATTTTTCCGTAGAGATAATCAAGTATTCCACTACTGTTAATAAAGTAGTTTATCATTATCCATCTCTGCTGATATTTATTTCTTTTATATAAGAAATTCTTGCATAAAAATTATGTTTCTCCATTAAATTGTTGAATAACTTACACTAAGTCTACCTTTGCATTATCTATTTTATTGCCCTTGTGAATGGCATCTTATTTCTATTTTATTTTTAATGGGCTTTGCTGTTTACAACTTTGTGCTTAATTCGCATTATAAAAGCCATTAATTTCTTCTTGAAGTATATCCCTTCGTAATACTGGCAGTGAGAGTCCAGGAGTGGCAAATACTCTTAATCTTTGACTGAAAATGACAAATTTCGTCCTTATCCTTGCAATATATTTTATCTGTGTATAGAAATCTTGGTTGATAGTTTTCTATCTTCAGCACTGTTAGAATATCATTGTATAATCTTTTGAGCTTTTGGGGGGCTATTGAGAGGCTGTTGCCAATCAATTTTTTTTCTTTGTTGGTTATGTGACTTTTCTTTTTGGTAGTATTTATGTTTTTCTATTTACCCTTTATATTCTTGATACATGTATTTTTACTAAAATATGGTCAAAGTGAAACTTCCTTTTAATTACTATACCTAGGACTTTTTAATTCCTTTAATTTTAGGATTCATATCTTTTGTTGATTGTGGAAAATTCTCTGCCATTATTTTGAAAATTATGATGTTTACCCATTCTGTCATTCTCTTCTTCTGAAATTTTTATTTTAGTATGTTAGGTCTTTTCATCCTTTCTTCAATGTTTCTTAATCATTCTTTCATATTTCTTATCTCATCAACTTGCCATATGGCATTTATGATTAAGTTCCTCAGATATTTCTTCTAATGAATTATCTCTTCAGCTTTGTCTAATCTTCTTTTAAACCAATCCACTGGGTTTGCTAAGTTTTTCTATTTCTGCAACTACTTTTTGGATTTCTGGAAATACTCTTTATATTTTCTCAAAATCTGTTGACTATTTTAAAAATGTCACTATTTATTTATACCATTTATTTATTATTTGTGTTTTGTATTTTAAAAATGTACACTATTTATACCATTTATTTATTATTTGTGTTTTGTGTTACTTTATTTATCTTCAGTTATTTTAAACATTCTTCCTTTTGAGGGTCTCAGAATATTGTTTTATGTTCTCAAGTTCAAGAGATGCTAACCCTCCTTTTGTTGTTTCTGCTGACTCTTGCTCATGGGGAATTTTTCTCATTTTTTATTGCATGTTCATCTCAGTAAAGACAGTTTTTCCTTTAGCAAACCCACAACGTTTGAACTATAAATTTCCCTCCAGAGAATATTTTGCATTTACTTTACTGGGAAATAAACTAAGAAAAGTTTATATATTGATTTCTTGGCTTGAGGACTCCTCAACATTCAGCTGATATAAATTTCAATTCCGCACCCACCAATGGTGCAGTGATTTTTACTTTCCATTCTACCTAGAACCCTGTAGCTTCCATGTTTCAGCAGTTGGAGATTTAAAAAATTACCCTTTTGCTGTAAAGCCTTTAGAAAAAAATCTTAACATTACCACTTCACCACTTAGGAACCCAATGCCATATCTCTTATTCCTACTGGACACTGAAACTTCAGGCCCTGGCATTAGGTCTTAGGTCCATGTTCAAGTTTCTCCTAAGTCTACTCTGGGGACAACTCCTGAGCCTATATTACAGGATTTTTCAGCCCACTTGACTTCCATCACTTGAGAGTATTTCTTTCTTTCCTTTGGACTGTTCCATATATTTCAAATTTTGGTTTTAGTTCAGTATTTCTATGTGTTGTTAACAGAGAGTTTCAGTATTAAGTCAGTGTTAACGCATTTGGTTCTAAAGAAGATAGTGCTTGAAGCAAAGCACGTGTAATTTCTCTATTTATAAAACTATTAACTACTTCATTGTGGGCTACTATGGTCAATGTTTGTAAGTGATACAGGGACTATTTAAAACAAAGAGATTTCTGTACATTAGTATCAGTTTATTTAACTAAGTTAGGTATGCTTCCCCAACTCAGTTTTATAACTTTGCACTTGATTTGCTAGGCTGAGAATTCTGTGAAATTCTCTTGACAATATTACTATACCCGTGTTTACCCAATATTACTATATCTGCGTTTATTTCTCCTTGGATTTTCAACAGTTTTTGTTTTATACTTTATTAATATATTTTATTGAATGTTTTCTTAGTAAAAAGTTACCCTATATGTGCCATTTATGTTTAAAACCTTAAATTCAAATTTGACTCATTCTAATACTCTGAACCCTTCTTTTTCCATGTTGCATTTGTTTGGTAGATATATAAATAACTTTAAAGATCCCAAGTCAAAACTAAGTGTGTCTCTTATACACATAATATGGTTCCATCTGTTTTTCAGACTCTAACTGATAGGAACATGCATTATTTGTGTGTTTGTTATCATTATGGCAGATATTTTGGTCTTTTGTCATCTTCTTTTATATTAACAGGTTGACTTCCAAAATTTTCCACTGCCATTTCCTTTGATAAATCATTATTATTTATTTTAATTTCTTCATTCTGATAACTTATGAGAAATATGTGCTGTATTTTATATATTTCCATAATATGTATACCCATATTTCTGAATTCATAAATTAAAAGAATCCAAACCATATATAATGCCTCCCTATACGTCTCTGTAAAGGTTATATTTTAACAACTTTTTATATATCCATGACTATTTTTCTAGTCAGATAAAATTTTTTGAGTTAATGCTGGTAGTTTATATTTTCTGCAGTTAAATAATTTCTTAATATTTCCTTCTGCATTTTATGTATTTGGAGAGTTTTTTTCCCTTGATTAAACTTGCATGGCGGTCTGTTATACTGTCTTTAGTATTGTTTTACCATAAAACTCTGATTCCTAGATTTGTTATTAAAGTCTATGGCTTTTCCTTTAAAAATGTATTATAATATTTACTCCTTTTATTTATAGTATTTATAGTATTTTCCCCTCTTGTCTTCCTTATATTTGTATGCTTGAGTTTTATAACTTCTTCATTTCTATGCCTATTTCATTAAAGACTATAAATGCACTTCAGAAAAGCTTTGCACTCAATCTCCTGAGTTCTGATACATATTGATCTTACCGTAGGCACTGATATTTACAGTTTAAAATTTCCTCTTTGGCCAAAGAGTTGTCAAAAATAATATCTTTACCTTTCATTTAATTTGCTTATTAAAAAGATGTTCTTGTTAATTGCTAGTTTATTGTGTATGGTTAAATGTATAATCTGCTCACAATTGCTGTTTTGTGGAATACATAAAAGTTTGTCAACATTTTAAGATTACCTGAAAATATTGTCTATTCTGTCAGAGTCTTTTTTCTTTCTAGCAATTTACATTAACCAAGATTGTGTAAGTGTTTGAAAACATCAATAATGGTAGTGACTTCACTGAAATAATATAGTTTATTTCTTGTTCCTGCAACAGTCTAGCATGGCTCTGATGGTCTGGTAATATGCTGTAATGATTCAGGGATCCAACTTCCTTTCACCCCCTTAGGACACTACTACTCAAAGGGTAGCAATCTATGAATTATTATCTGTTAGCAACAAAGTAAGAAGCTTGTAGCAGAATATAAACGAACTGCATTACTTATCACCGTGTTTAATTCAGTTGACATATCGTTCATAGCCAGACTTTCTCAATGAAGGAAGCAGTGCCCGCTTCAGGGCCTTAGAGTGCTCTATTGTGTTTTCTGTATCTTATTGGTAGACCAGGAATAGGGACAGCACAAAGAATTGTTAGGAGACTGCTTTTAGTAGTAGCCATGCCTAGAAATGGCATTTATCATTCTGTCCACATTTCACTAACTCACATGACCTCATGCAGCTCTAAGAGAAGCTGGAAAAATATGGGTAAGTTGAGTTGTCTCTGCCACTTTTTCTGTATTTTCCTTTCCCTATGCTCATCATAGGAGCATCTGTAGCACTGTTTCTTCTCAAGCCATTATTAGCACACTACATATATATGCATTTCTTTATTCTCAAGACATAAGGAGGACTTGCCATCATTAGGTTGGTTCTCTGCCAACAGTAAATAACAGGACTAGCTGTGTCCACCCTGCCTTGAAGACTTTTTCCAGTTCTGATCACATGTCACGCTGTTGCTGTTGGTACATTTTAGAAATGGACATGAATCAGATGCTTGGCGAGCTTTATTTTCTAAAGTCTTCAACTTGTCAGAGGCTTCTGAGTGGCGCAAATAAAAATTTAAAATTCTAATCTCACCCTGATTTGTATCGTTAGTCCCACTTTACATAAAATTGAGTAGTTTCCTCTATATATTTAGAGTTTTGGGGTTACAAAAGGTTTCTTGATTTTTTCTTATAGGGCTGATAATTTTCCGGAATAGAAAATTTCTTTCACTCATTCAAACACATGGTTTATATTTTTCCCCTTTTAATAGCCCAACATGAACCGTCCACAGCAACTTGGAGAATACATTTTCAAATTCCTGACTCTTAAAGAGCCACCCCAAGAATCTCAAAGCACAAAAACAAGCCCACTCTATAGAATCTCTATAACTCAGCTTAAAGCCAGAAATATAAACATAAAAACGTGTGGGCCATAAAGATCTGAGGAAGCACGTTTATTACAATCAGCCTTGCAGGAGTGAGTACTTTATCTCTCAGTTCATTTCAAGCAATTGTATGCTTACTTTATGATTGGTAGCCTATTTTGAAAAACAATTGCAATAATTTGTCTAACTTGCTTTGCTGCAATGTAGTGTGTTTTAAACTGGCTTACTTTGTTTGAGCACCTTTACCAATAATGCAAACTTTTGATCTGTGGTAGAATGTACCCAGACTTAGCTCCAAAAAAGATGCAGGGAAGCTCATATACCTACTTATTTGGAAAAAAAACATAAATAAGATAAAGTAGTTATTCTGTGACATCTGAAAGGTTGATACCTGTGTGCTGTATATTGCACATTTTCAAAGGTGTGGATCATTTCTTTTACTTGCTTTATGTAAAACTTGACTAGGATATCTATATTTGAGTGCCAATCACTGGTTCCTTGTTGTCATTACTATGAATCTTAACATCACAAATGATGTTCTTAAGTGTCACATTAGACCTATCTAATAATATGTGGGCTTTTTAAGTACTTGGGACTATTCATAGTTATTACAAGAATTCAGTTTTCACTGGATTGTCACTGTGTCTCTCTTATATGATCAACACATAGGTATCCAGCACATTTAATCTCAGAAATGTTTTCATCTTTTAGTTTACATTTGGTATTGTACATGAGCAAGTTTTATTTTTTGATTATTTTCTCTTTAGATTTTCATAAATCTATGTTTGAAAAGAGTTGAGAAAAATCTGCAAGACAATTTTGATACTGGAAAACAATGGAATGTTATAGTATTTTGTCATTGTCATTCCTAGTTTGTTTCATTTATTCTATAGCAAGACCTGTTAGATTTTACCTTAAGATGGCTTATTTTCTCTATTTATAGCATCCTATAGCAGCTAACATAGCATTTATTATGAAGTAGATATAAAATTAAATTTGTTTCCAAACTCATTTGTGAGGGAAGGATAGTCTTAATTTAGGCAGTAGTCAGGACATCCTGATGTCTTCATTCAGAACTGACAACATTATTTCCTTACTGCATAAGGAAAGCTCAAGAATGCTATAGTAGATAGCCTCAAGGGCTTTGGGGTGTGTGTGGTGTATGTGTGTGTGCGTGCATGCGGTGGGGGAGAGGGGCAGGTATGCACATCTCAGTGACCACAGGGTATAATAGAAACAATGTTAAGTCAGCAGGACTGGGTGGCAATGCTAGGATTCTGTCTCAATCCCTTGAGCTTGGTGTTCAACTATGACCTGGTGAGGCAGAACTAGACTGTCATTGAGGGCACTTTCTACCTCTACAATCATTCAGTTTATGATAGACTCCTGAAATGTGTCATTTCTGAAGCTCGATATTTCTCAGTCCAATTCTAAATTATGACAAATGCTCTAAATTAAAATACTTAATTAACAGATCATTGGGTGATTCATGTATTCATTATTAAATATCTGATCTATTCATAATCACTGAGTATTCTCTGTTGAAGACAGTCAGCCTTTCGAAACTGCCTCACTCACGAAGGCTGATGATATTTCCCTTCCCTGTGTAGGCAGTTGATATCTTTGGGTACCTTTGATTTTCTATTCTGACTTTATTGCATCCTAATATGTGTGTTATACTGATGAACAATCTGGATTTCTATCTCCTTAAAGAGCTACACTGTATATTACATGCATTTTTCCTGAGACTTGTAGCTTGTTCTTTTATTAAGGCTAATCATCGGGGTAGAAATATGTACATACATACATCCTTCCTATCTGTCTCTGTAATTTCAATTCCCCCTTTATTTCATTGCTGGCCTCATTCTGATCCACTTCCTGCCTTTCAGAAACTTAAAGTCATGCAGCCATTGCTAAGTGCCTCTTCTATTCTTAAAACGCAAGTCTGGGGGCACCTGGGTGGCTCAGTCAGTTAAGCCTCTGTCTTTGGCTCAGGTCATGATCCTGGCATCCTGGAATCCAGCCCCACATAAGGCTCGCTGCTCGGAGGAGTGCCTGCTTCTCCCTCTCCCTCTTCAGCTTTCCCTGCTGTACTCTCTGTCTGTCAAATAAATAAATAAAATCTTAAAAAAAACCATAACTCTGAAATATTAGCCAGTTATACCAAAAAAGGAGACTAATTCATTTCACTGAAAGTTTTTATTTCCTTTTCTTCCTTCCTTTCTTACCCTAGAGACATCCTAACCACCTGAGAGACACATCCTTCAACCTCCCCTCCCCCTTCACTGCCCATAAACTTTTAGGTACCAATGTGGCAAAGAACTCTCATGTGTTAACTGACAACTGTGATTAATTCATAGTGACCGCACCAGTCAGAATGGCTAAAATTAACAAGTCAGGAAATGACAGGTGTTGGCGAGGATGCAGAGAAAGGGGAATCCTCCTACACTTTTGGTGGGAGTGCAAGCTGGTGCAACCACTCTGGAAAACTGTATGGAGGTTCCTCAAAAAGTTGAAAATAGAGCTACCCTATGATCCAGCAATCACACTATTGGGTATTTACCCTAAAGATACAAATGTAGTAATCTGAAGGGGCACGTGCTCCCGAATGTTTATAGCAGCAATGTCCACAATAGCCAAACAATAGAAAGAACCTAGATGTCCATCAACAGATGAATGGATAAAGAAGATATATATATATACATATATATATATTCCATTGTGTATGTGTATTCCATTGTGTGTGTATATATACACACACAATGGAATACTATGCAGGCATCAGAAGAAATGAAATCTTGCCATTTGCAATGACATGGATGGAGCAAGCTAGAGGGTATTGTGCTGAGCAAAATAAGTCAATCAGAGAAAGACAATTATCATATGATCTCACTGATATGAGGAATTTGAGAAACAAGACAGAGGATCATAGGGGAAGAGAGGGAAAAATGAAACAAGATGAAACCAGAGAGGGAGACAAACCAAAAGAGACTCTTAATCTCAGGAAACAAACTGGGGGCTGTTGGAGTGAAGGTGGAAGGGAGGGATGGAGAGGCTGGGTGATGGACATTGGGGAGGGTATGTGCTATGGTGAGTGCTGTGAATTGTGTAAGACTGATGAATCACAGACCTGTACTCCCAAAACAAATAATACATTAATATGTTAATTTTTTAAAAGAAAGAAAAGTAAAGAGATAGAAAAAAAGAATTCATAGTGACCAGCCTTCAGAAGTGTATGGCAAAAGATGAGAAGCTGCATTCAGGCTCCTGAGCTGGATTCAGGCATCTAAGGTGGATAGTTGTTTGCCGTAGGCATGGCATGGCTAAATGAAGGGGAAGAGGTGTGTGTTCAGTCTTCTTGTTCTCCTTGAGGGCCACTCACTATGGACCGTCCAGTCTGAGTGCCTTAGAAAGAATGAAGTGTTATGTGATGTAATATATTATTTTCATTATCGTTTTACCTCCTTTGTAATAGGTAAGGTCTATTTCTTGGTGAACTGAAAGATTTTGGTGATGGTATTTCATGGTATAGACACTGTACCTTTTACCTTGTTTTCAATTATATAAACAACATAACCAGTAACCTTAATAGAATCTGTCCTCTTGTCAGGGGGATGTGTCTGACTAATGAATAAGAGTCAATTACTCTGAAGATATTTCCCCATATTGAGATACTATGAATCTAGGACAAATTTGGAGATATATTTCAACCATTATTCAAAAAGGTAGCGCTTGCTTGCAGATCAGGGGTCTACAGACATTCCTTTGTACGGGAGCTATTAGTAAATATTTTCGGCTTTGTGTGCCACTTAAGAAATCCTGGTTGCATATTATTCTCTTTTTTAAAGCGTCCTTTAAAAATGGAAAAGGTATTAGCACACGGTCCTTACAAAGTTTACCAAGTTCTGCTTTTCTTTTTTTTTAAGATTTTATTTATTTGAGAGACAGAGATCACAAGTGGGCGGAGAGGCAGGCAGAGAGAGAGGGGGAAGCAGGCTCCCCGCTGAGCAGAGAGCCCGATGCGGGGCTCGATCCCAGGACCCTGGGATCATGACCTGAGCCGAAGGCAGAGGCTTAACCCACTGAGCCACCCAGGCGCCCCCCAAGTTCTGCTTTAGATTGCAAACATCAGAGAAACTGCCATACTTTATGAGCTTTATGAGCTTGCTCCCTTAGATAATAATAGTGTCACTAAAATGGACTAAACTTAAATATTATAATTACAAAATTAAAATATAATCCCAAGATAATATGATGGAAATACAGTTATCTTATGGTTAATAAAGTTTTGGTTTTTGTCCTCATTGTGAGATATGGAAAATATATGAAAATAAAAAGTGAAAAAAAGTCATTTAAAAATATTCTTATCTGGACAAGTTCCAGAAAACTAGGGGTTTTAAATCACAATGGAAAAATGATTATCTTCAATCTAACCCAATTTACTCTTTACTTGAAACTCATTGTATTCATACTAACACCATCTTGCTATATACATCCATTTGCAACAAAAAGAAATTTATTAAAAACTCCACTCTGAGCATAAGAAAACACCTAGTGTATATCAAATCAAGATTCAAAATGCTGATGGTCAGTGGTAGGAATCAGATGCCATAAAGAACTATTCCTTTTGTAGATATCAGGGAGAGTCTTTTTATTTATTTATTTTTTTTACGATTTTATTTATTTATTTATTTGACAGAGAGAGATCACAAGTAGGCAGAGAGGCAGGCAGAGACAGAGGGAAGCAGGCTCGCCACTGAGCAGAGAGCCCGATGAGGGGCTTGATCCCAGGACCTTGAGATCATGACCTGAGCCGAAGGCAGAGGCTTAACCCACTGAGCCACCCAGGTGCCCCAGGGAGAGTCTTTTTATCTAGGGAAGAGAAAACAACAGATGCTTTCAGAAACACTATGATTAGTTGGTAGAGCCCAGGTATTCATTAGATATGACCTAAACAGGTAGAAATAGGTTGATTCATAGCCGATTCTTTTTCATTTAATTTAATTTTATTATATTTTTAGTGTTCCAAAATTCATTGTTTATGCACCACACCCAGTTGTAGCTGATTTTTTCATGATGTTTAATCATTCATAATTGTGAATAAAAAGGATGCACTACTTGTAAATTGAAGTTTTACATTAACTGAAC